>JAQZBX010047472.1:0-20457 GCA_029593785.1 Cabassous unicinctus
TAAAAAAAAAAAAAAAGAAAGAAAACAGTAGTAGAACTGATGATGGGATTTAAACTACCACATCAAACTTTTATAGATGTCTTCATAAGCTTATAGCAAGTTTAAACTTCCTGGGCCTAAATTTACTTCATCATCTGTAAACAGGAATAATAACACCAACCTCACATATTTAACAAGATGTTAATGAAGATCAAATAAATATTAACTCAAAGCAGTTCACCAAACAAATGATAAAAATAGTCATGAACTTTCTAAGTGGTGTTTGATCATTTTTTCAAGGGATATCTGGAATATGTGAAAATAAGGAAGGAGACATAAGTAGAATTGAAAGGTAATTTTTGCTTCATCGAACAATGTATCTGAAAATCTCAGCTCTTCTTCCTTTGCAAACTGCCAGGCACAGTTATTTGCCTTTGCCTTTTCAGAGGCATTAGTAGTGGGGGTGGCAGTGAAGAGTGCAATTTCTGAACACATCCTAGCTATGTGATTCTGGGAAAGGCAATGAACCTCTCTGTACCTCAATTTACTTAGCTGTAAAATGGAGATAATAGCATTGCCTGTTTCATAAGAGTGTTCTGAGTTAACACATGTGCTTAAAACAGTACCTGACAAATGGTAAATCATCATTATGGTTAGTTGTATTGTTAATAATCTGACTTAAGCAGGAACTAGTGTTATAGAAACCCATGCTGTAAGAAATGTTTAGCCATTTCCACTACAGGAAAAGAGATGTGTTGTCACATAGTCTCTCTAGTTTATTTCATATATGAGATGTACTCTTCAAGATTTCATGTTAAATGCTCTAAAGAAAATAATTCTACATGTGATTAGGGTTGATAAAGTTATACAATTCTTATAAAGAGCTGTGTAGTAGATATCCCACACAAACCATTTGTTATGCATAATTTGTTATTGAATAAGTTTCCTGTAACCAGGTAAATTCTCTATTTGAAATGGGAGTAATTTGAAGTGTTGAATCTTGTATTTTAACAATATCTGCTAACTGTTAGCTGAAAATGTTAATTGATCTTTATCTTACCTCTTTATTTTTTAGACTGTATTTTAGAGAATTATACTTGATCTGTATATGATTGTTCAGTTTTAAATTTTAATAGTTGTGACTTTTCAACTACAGAAAGTTTAAGATATTTTTATCACCCTGGAGCTGAAAAGTACTTTAAGAAATCACCTGCTTAGCTTCCTACTCTTAAGCAGGGCTGTACCCAAAACATCACAGAAAACTATGTTAATTATCTTTATGATTTTTTAAATCTAAAAAGAAGAAGATCCTACAACTTTCCCTGAAGCAAGCTCAGCACTACAAAAATATTTATTTAAGTATTTAATTATACTGGAAGCTATGATGCTGGGGCATCAATTTGAGGACTTGGAAACCTCCTTCACCTCACCTTTCAGACTCTTAGTTACCTGTAGGGGGCAAATAACTTTTAAAAAAACACTTAACACATGCATTCTATGGCACCAGTATCTGGAAATGCAAGAAAGTATGTGTTCTAACAATGTATTTTATACTTTGTCCTTGAGGTAGGTTTGGGGGTGGCCATACAAGCTGCTAATATAACCACCTGGAGGAGGATATGAAGAGCTCTATGTAGCCACCATGTCTCCTTTAAAAACCACTACATTCAAATTCAAACATTCTTCCCACCATGTTAGCAGCAATCAGGTGGTAGACTGCAAGGTGCTGTTTCACCTTCATAAAATGAAGATGAAAATGTGCGATCCATAGCTTAGACAAATTCAAATATTAGATAGTTTTTATGCCAGTCATCTGCAGTCCATAATTGGGTCTTTCATCTATTCTCTGCTTCTTTGCACAAACTGAATGTCCGTTGTAGTGATAACTCTGGTGCTGCTTACATTTTGAAGCTATTTGTGTGATACTTTAACCCTAGATTGTCCTTATAAATTCTGATGTCCCTGAAAATCTCATCTGCCTCATGATTTTAAATTGTTTAGTATGTCTCCGGGAGAGGATAATCCAACTTTTCTATCTTGCTTTCTTAAATGTTATTTGTAACACAAACTCTATATTTACCCTTTAAAGAATATTAATATCAAAAAGTTTTTTTTTAATCATGTGATGGTGGAGGTTTTTAGCTGTACAGGCTGTAAAAATCAGGGACTAGATCCTAAGATTTGCTGGTTAAGAAATTTTGAAAACCATAGGGTTATGTTTTATGTTGAACAATTGTCCAGAGACTTATCTAAACGGTATCACTGAAAAAAAAAATCTGGGTGTAGTTGTTGTGAAGTGACCTAAACTAGGCTGATCATGTACAAATCTTAAGAGTTTTTTAAAGAAGGGTAGATAATGGTGGCCAGTGACTACAGCTTAAAATGTAACCATATTGCCTTACTACCAGCTTATAATGAAATGACTACATTCTGCCACATATAAATATTTTTTTATCACACATTCATTAGCCTGCAGGCACAAAGCAATTTCATAACAACCTATTCTGTAAGGTCCATGAGGGATGCTTCCAGCTGTCTTTCATTTTAGGCACTTCAACCATCACCTTGCATGAAGGGTTCAGTAGAGCTAGATGCACAGCATTAGCAAGGCAGAATTCAGTTACCCTTTTGATGAGCAACTGGCAACCAGAAATGCTCCCAAACCAATGAATGGTTAGATAGAGGGTTGTTAAGGAGTCAACCCCAGGTAGCATCTCTGAGTAAAGTCTGAAGACCTATCTGGGTTTTTATACCCTGTTTATACAAGGATGGAGAACAACCATAAAATATATTTATCTAATTCACAATTTCTCCGTGTTTTAATTTTAGCAATAAAAGCCTATTTCTAACATTCATCTTGTTAACCAACAAGCTATTCATTTTACCTATAAACACCATTTCTGATATTCGCTATGCTAATTAGCAGTGTCTCAAGGGTGATCAAGTTATAGATAAAAGAAGTGCTTGTGGTCACTACCTCTGGGGTGTGCCTGTCTCTGATACAATGTTCCCTGCATGTGGCTTCTCAATTAGGGCTGCCTGTAGTTGGCACCTTCTATGTATACCAAAGTGTTATAATTATGTTATACACACCCTAATAGGACTGTTGTTAAATATTTGAAATGCTGGAAATAATATAACACTTGCCATATTTCATGTGGTAATGTTGTTAAATTTGTGCCAAAATACATGTGATCAATTCATTTTTTCACTTTTGCTTTTTTCTTCATCAGATATTTGAGGGGCTAGATCTGACTTTTAATTTTTGTCATACAACTCTTAGTATATTTATTACTAATACTAAGAATCCTATTTATATTTCTGTTATTAAGTAACATAGTTCACTTAAACTTCTATCACTTATAGCCCTTCCTATTTCATAGTTTATTTTTTATATATTTTTTTCTTTATTAGAGAAGTTGTGCGTTTATAGAACAATCATGTATAAAATACGGGAGTCCTATGTACCACCCTATTACTAATACCTTGCATTGGTGGGGAATATTTGAAACAATTGATAATAGCACATTTTTATAATTGTACTATTAGCTATAATCCATGGTTTAACTTAGGGTTCACTGTTTGTGTAGTGTAGTTCCATGGATTTTTTAATTTTAATTTTTTACTCTATCATATATACAATCTAACATTTCCCTTTTTAATCACATTCAGATATACACTTTAGTGCTGTTAATTGTGCTCTCAATGTTGTGTTACCATGGCTACCATCCATTAACAAATCAACTCCATCATTCTAAATGGAAACCCTGTGCATTTTAAGCCTTAACTTCCCATTCCCTATCCCACCCCACCCCCTGGTAACCTACACTATGAGTTTGCTTATTCTAATTATTTCAAATTATTTCAGATTAGTGAGATCATACAATATTTGTCCTTTTGTGTCTGGCTTATTTCACTCAACATGATTTCTTCAAGGTTCATCCAAATTGTCACATGTATCAGGACTTCATTCCTTTTACAGTTGAATAATATTCCATTTTATGTATATACCACATTTGGCTTATCCATTCATTGGTTGATAGAAAATTGGGTTGCTTCCATTTTTTGGCAATTGTGAATAATACTGCTATGTACATTGGTGTGCAAATATCTGTTCTAGTCCCTGCTTTCAGTTCTCTTGAGTATATACTGAGTAGTGGGATTACTAGGTCAAATGATAGTTCTGTACTTGGCTTTTGAGGAACTGTCAAACTATCTTTGACAGCCGCTGCACCATTTTACATTGCCACCAGCAATAAATAAGTATTCCTATTTCCCTGCATCCCCTCCAACACTGATTATTTTGTGTTTTTTAATAGCAGCCATTCTGATGGGTTTGAAATGTCATCCAAGGTGTATGATCAATGGTATTTCCTATAATCACATAGTTGTACATTCATCACTTTAATCATTATTAGAGCATTTTCATTATTTCAACAACAATAATAAAACAGACAAACAAATAAGAAAATTCCTCACCTCTCAATTTCTCTATGCTTCCTCCACTGTACATAGCTACTGTTTCTGGCTATTCTATCCAAAGTATATAATCAACGGCTTTTAGTATAACCACAATGTTGTACATTCATCATCTTAAAAACTTTAGAACAATTTCATTATTCCAAAAAGAAAGACTCCAAACCCCTTAGCATTCCTTCCTCAAACCTACGTAACAACCAATCTCCTTTCATCTTTATGAATTGATTTATATTTACATTTTATATAAATGGAATCATACGATATGTTGTATTATGAAATATCATTCCACAACTATTAGACTGGCTGCTATTAAAAAGTCAGAAAACTGTAAATTTTGGAGAGGATGTGGAGAGATAGTAATGCCTATTCACTATTGGTGGGAATGTAGAATGGTATAGCCACTATGGAGGGCTGTTTGACAGTTAGCAATACCATTGCTACGTATAATGTACCCAGAAGAACTGAGAGCAGTGACACGAATAGATATCTGCACACCGATGTTCATAGCAGTGTTATTCATGATAGCCAAAAGTTGGAAACAACCCAGGTGCCCATCAACTGATGAATGGATAAACAAATTGTGGAGTATACACACGATGGAATACTATGCAGTGGTAAGAAGAAATGAAGTAGTGAAACATATGACAACATGGATGAACCTGGAGAACATTATGTTGGGTGAACCAAGCCAGACACAAAAGGAAAAATACTGTATGATTGCCCTATTATGAATTAAATATATTATGTGAAATATAAATATAATATATGAAATATATATAGGTAAAATTGCATATATAAGACCATTTTTCCTTGAAGCTGAACAAATATAAGTTAATACTACACAATGTTAATATCAGACAAAAAAAATTTATACTAAGTGAAGGAAACCAGATACAGAGTACTACATATTATATGATTCCATTATGGTTTTGATTTGCATTTCCCTGATGACTAATGATGTTGATCATCTTTTCATGTGCTTTCTGTCTATTTGTATATATTCTTTGGAGAGATGTCTGTTCAAGTCTTTTGGCCATTTTTTAATTGGATTGTTTGTCTTTTTGTTGTTAAGTTGAAGGATTTCTTTATATATTCTGGATAGTAAACCTTTATCAAATATGTAGTTTCTAAATATTTTCTCCCATTGTGTCGGTTGTCGTTTTACTTTCATGATAAAGTCATTTGAGGTGCAAAAGTTTTATTTTTGATAAGGTCCCATTTATCTATATTTTCTTTTGTTGCTTGTGCTTTGGGTTGTAAAGTTCAAGAAACTATTGCCTAACACAAGGTCTTGAAGATGCTTCCCTATGTTTTCTCCTAGGGGCTTTATGGTTCTAGCTCTTATGTTTAGGTCTTTGATCCATTTTTAGGGTTGTTTTATAAGGTGTGAGGTATGAGTCCTCCTTTTTTTTGCAAATAGAGATTCAGTTTCCCAGCACCATTTGTTGAAGAGACTATTATTTCCCAGCTGAGTCATCTTTGTCACCTTGCTAAAAATCACTTGGCCATAAATATGAGGGTTGATTTCTGAAATCTCAGTTTGATTCCATTGGTCTATATGTCTGTCCTTGTGCCATTACCACGCTATTTTGTTTACTGTGGCTTTGTAATAAGTTTTCAGATTGGGAAGTCTGAGTCCTCCAACTTCATTCTTCTTTTTCAACATGGCTATAACTGTTCAGGGCCCCTTACCCTTCCATGTATATTTGGTGATTGGCTTTTCCATTTCTGCAAAGAAGGCTGTTGGAATTTTTATTGGGATTGCGTTGAATTTATAAATTGCTTTTAGTAGGATTGACATCTTAATGATATGCAATCATCCAATCCAAGAACATAGAATGTCCTTCCATTTATTTAGGTCTTTGATTTCTTTTAACAATGTTTTGTAGTTTCTGTGTACAAGGCCTTTACATCCTTAGTTAGATTTATTCCTAGATATTTTATTCTTTAGTTGCTATTGTCATTGGAATTTTTTTCTCTTGATTTCTTCTTCCAATTGTTCATTGCTTGTTTAAAAAAACACTACTGATTTTTCTTTTCTTTTTTTTGAGGTACCGCAGGCTGGGGATTGAAGCTGGGACCTTGTATGTGGGAAGCTGGCACTCAACCTCTGAGCCATATTGACTTCCCTGAGTTGGTTTTATCATTTGTTTTGCTTGTTGTTTTGTTGTATTTTTAGGAGGCACCAGGAACCAAGTCCAGGACCTCCATTGTGGGAGGTGGAAGCTCAACTGCTTGAGCCACATCTGCTCCCCTGAATTTTTGGTGTTGATCTTGCACCCTGCCACTTTGCTGAATTCATTTATTAGCTGTAGGAACTTCGTTATAGATTTTTCAGGATTTTCTGTATATAGGATCATATCATCTGGAAATAGGGAAGGTTTTATTTCCTTTCTAATTCGGATGCCTTTTATTTCTTTTTCTTGCCTAATTGCTCTGGCAAGAACTTCCAGTACAGTGTTGAATAACAGTGGTGACAATGGGCATCCTTGTCTTGTTCCTGATCTAAGAGAAAAAGTTGTCAGTCTTTCACCATTAAGTAGGATGGTAGTTGTGTGCTTTTCATATATGCCCTTTATCATGTTGAGGAACAGCAATCCTAGTATTCTACGTATGTATATCAAGAAAGGGTGCTGGATTTTGTCAAATGCCTTTTCTGCATCAATTATGTGTTTTTTTTTTCCTTCATTCTGTTAATGTGGTATATTACATTAATAGATTTTCTTATGTTGAACCAACCTTGCATACCACGGATAAATCCCCCTTGTTCATAGTGAATAATCTTTTTAATATGCTGTTGGATTTTGTTTCCTAGTATTTGTTGAGGATTTTTGTATTTATATTCAAAAGGGATAAGGTACTGCTGATGCAAGTGGTCCCAGCCCACATTCTGAGGAACACAGTCCAAGAGATAACTAATTCACCAGACTAAATATCTGCCTAGAGGGGACTCAGTCTGATGGAGACAAACAAGGAAGCAGAACTAGTAACTGATATAATACAGGATCAGGTACAGGGAATTCTAACTCTGGCTGAGGAACTAGGGAAGACTTCCCAGAGATTTGACACCTTAACTCAGTGGTTCTCAGCTAGAGGTGATTGTTCCCTCCAGGGAACATTTGGCAATGTCAAATGACATTTTTCATTGCCACAACTTGGAGAGGTGTGCTCCTGGTATCTAGAGGGTAGAGGCCAGGGATGCTCTTAACATCCTGCAGTGAAGAGAACAGCCCCAACAACCAAAGAATTATTCAGTCCAAAATGCCAATAGTGCTGAGGTTGAGAAGCCTTAGCTTATTTTTCTCCCTCTCTAATGTCTCTTGCTCCTTTCCCCCTCCCCGCCATACACACATAGTTTTTTTTTTTTAGCAAATTGCACAAGTATTAAATACATGATCATTGTAAAAGTGTCAAACAATAAACAAGTATTGAATGTAAAAAATGAATTGCTCCCCCACCCCCTCACCCCCACACATTTCTTCTCGGCACTTTCTTATGAAATTATATAATGTACATATTTTTTTAGGTTTTTGTATTGTTCTTAAATAGGATTATACTTTACATATTGTTGCATTATTTTTCTCACTTTACAGATGTGCAGTTGCTGCACAGTTTTCATGGTACAGATAGATGTATCATAATGATTTAATCATTCTTGTGCTGGTGGGTGTTTCACGTGTTTATAGTTTATTTGATGGTGCTGATGCATTGACAATTTATGCACATATGCACAAATATCTATAGGATAAATTTGTAGAAATGGAATTGTTAAGTCAACAGATACATTTATTTTATTTTATTTTGATAGTTTTAATGCTTAAAAGAATATCCTCATAAAAGGCTGTAACTGTCTATATTCCCAACAACATTGTTTGAAATGCCTATTTTCCACAGAATCACCAGCTCTGGATATTACCAAACTTTTCTATTTTTGTCACTCACATGGGAAAAATACTGCCTTGTTACCATTTTAATGTGCATTTCTTTAATAACTGCTGAAGTTATATGCCTGTTGGCCTTTTTTTCCCCTGTGAATTGCCCATATATACCCATTACCAGTTTTCTATTGAAATAATTGAAATTTATCCTAATGAAATAATTGAGTATGAGTATAAAGAATTAACTAAAAGGATTTTCACATGGTTACTGCTTGCAATATGATAAATTATAAACAACTTCAATGTCCAAAAATATGGGATTAGTTAAATTATGTCTAAAATGCAATATTTGTAGCCATTAAGAATGGCATTGTAAGTGAGACACCTGAGTAGACAGGCAGCAGGGGTAGTCAAGCCCTGGGGATTGGGTAGCTTGGGGATTCAAATCCAAGCTAGGCTTGTCATTTTAAAAGAAGGCTCAATTGTGCCATAACTGACTGCGAAAAGGGTTTGCCATCACGTCCTACCATAGGAGTGTGGACAGATCTAAGCCCAGAGTTTTGTAACTCAGAGGGAATGCCTGTCTGGCATAGAAAATAGGGGAACAAGATGCAACATTATTTCCATCATTGATAGTTTAGTTGTGATTGATATTTTCATTAGGTAGCACATGGAAATGCTATGGTCTGTCAAAGTCTGTCAAAGTCTGTCAAAGTGAAAAACTGTGATACTAATTTGTTAAAAAAAAAAAAATCTACCCATATGTAAGTATGCTCCAGCTAATTATATCCTGGTAGTCAAATTCACTGAGACAAATTGTCTTATAAAGCAAAATGACAACTTATAGGGTCAAGGAGTATTATATAGGTGTAACAATGTGTGACCTTGAATTTTTCAGGACCCCAGGTACAACCCCAACTATTGAAAGTTGTTTTCAATAAAGACAACATATTAAATGCAAAAAAAAAATTGGTTTTACTAATATACATGTATATTGAGCACATTTTATAGAAAAAGACAGTTTACAAAAGAATATGTATAATGTATAATCCAAATTTTCTTAAAAATGAATATAAATAAATTAGAAAAAATATACAATAAAATATAAAATGCTTGTCTCTGGTGGTGGGATTATATGTAATTTTCATGTACTCTTCTCTGTACATTCTAATTATTTTTTATAATGAATCTTCATTACTTGAGTAATAAGAAAAAACCAGATTGTTAATTCATAAAACCCAAAGCAAGAAAATATTAACTATATTAATAACAAAAATGGCAGGCAAAAGGCTAATATTTTCAATATTAAAAAGCTTTAGAAACCATTTGTTTAAAAAGACTAAGATCCAAATAATATTAATAAAGGGCATGCACAAAGGAGAACATACAGATGGATAATAAACGTGAAAGTATATTTAAGGTCATGAGTTATCAAAGAAATGTAAATTAAATCAGTGAGATACAAGTTTTCTCCTAACAGCTTAGCAAAGATTTAAATATTATATATAGTGCTGCTGTGGGTGTGGTGAGTGAGACTGGCACTGTTATACACTGTAGATTATAACTTGGAATAATTTTCTGGAAAGCAATGTAGCAATATGTATAAAATCTTTAAAATGTTCAAATATCTTACTCAAAAACTCCCCTTCTAGGAATCTGTCCTAAGAAACGTCAGAAATACTAAAAATACTTTGGGTATAAAGGTATTCATTGTACCAGCAGCACATCTAAGAACAAATTTAAATGATTTAAATATTCATTAATAAGGAATAGTTATATAAATTTGTGGTCTTAACCATATTACAGAATAATACACAACTTCTAAAATTTAGGTTTACAAAGTTATAATGTTAAGTTTACAAAATTGATTATAAAGTTTTACTAATAGTATCATCTCAATTGTTTAAAAAGGACTAGAGAAAATGTATCAAAATAATAACAGTGGTTTTAGTTATTTAGTAAAGTTTTTGAGTGATTCTTTTTGTACTTCTCTGTGTACTTTTAATTTTCTCTGGTAAATTTTCTTATAAAATCAAGGGAAAAGTATAACATTAGATTATAGAAAAATGAGTCCAGAGGCTAATGCTGTGGTCTGCTCACAGATGTAAGGCTTGAATTTTGGCAGAAGTGGCACTGGGGATAGAAAGAAGGGTCCAGATTCTGGAGATATTTCACAGCTAGCACAAACTTGGTTTGGTGATTCTTGGGATTCTGTCCGTTGGTGGATGGTGGTACAATTCACTGAGCTGAGAACTTAAGGGTGAAATAGCTTGAGAAGTATATACGAGTTTAGTTTAGCTATGCTGAGTTTGTGATGCAGGTGAAAATGAACAATGGGCACTTGAGTAATTGGGTCTGGATCTCAGTAGTAAGTGTGTCTAGTTATAAAGATATGGAAATCATTATCAACACATGTTCAAGTCCTAGCCACTGATGACCTAATCCTTGGGTACCAGGTTTTATTTAAACCAGCAGATGATTATAGTTCCCTTAGACCATCTAATGGAAACTAATTTTAAAATCTGCTAGTGTAGTTTTCTGTTTACAACTAAAAAACTGAATATAATAGTATGAGTAAACTTGTTGTTGCTTTCTTTAGGGTCACATGAGCAGGGATTGATACAAATTGCCCTTTAACAACTTTGTAGTAGACTTGACTTCAGGGTTACTTTAAGAAAAAAAAATATATATTTAAGTTTGGAAAGCCTACTTGCTTTTAAACCTTTGATTTGACTACTTTAACTTGTGTTTTAATGCATACCTATCTGTAATTTCCTTCTTAGAGAAGGTTGATGTTTTTCATTTGAAATTTTTAGGTTACATTTTATTCTAAAACCTATATAATAGTTTTTATAAATATTTTGAGTACATATCTAAACAGATTTTTAGGTTGATTCATTTCAATTTATATTTGTGCTACCAAACCTTTTCCATCCGACCATCTAAGTTGGTAATTTTAGCTGATATGGTTTCTAATTAAGTCTTTGTGGTTGAGAGAGCTCCCTGTGACATGTCTGCTTTAGCATTTAATTGCTCCATAGGCTCCAAATTAAATTCTGTACTATTCCATTTTGGTCTGCTGATGAAGCAAAGATCTTTTCAGCATGGCCAGAGAAATGAGGTGCTGTGAAAGCTCAAAGGACCAGCATTACAATATTGAATATTGAAAAAATTAGAACTCTTTGACTTCTAGACATGAAAATAAAGTTTAAAGTGTTGTCACATAGTTAAATGAGAGAATGCAAGGCACATAATAGGCCCTAAGTATTTGTAGAATAAATGAAAACAAAATCATTGGCCTTGCTATTGTAGCACACCACATTCTTTTGTTGTAGAATAGTGAGGTCTTGGGAGTTTTAATTTGAATGAAAGGTACCAGGAAACAAAGTTGATAACTATCTGTTAGGGATAGTGTAAGATGTTCTTAATCCAAAGAGATTGGATTAAGAAACCTCTAAGGTCCTTTCCAATTTCATGTTATTTCATTTGACAGTTTTGGTTCTTGAAGCACTAGAGAAACTTTACACAATACAGAAATAATTGAGCATGTTGATTCCATACACTGAAATAATTTACGTAGTGATGAGACAGAAGACAAGAACTAAATGAGAATTTTAAGGCCAGCATTAGCCTGGTCACAAGTCCTTTAAATACTGTTCAGAATTTTTGCTGCCTATCACTTCATTTCTTGGTGTCCTGAGTCAGTAGTACTCAGAAAAGAATTTAGGTTCTGAAGGACAAGGTCATAAACAGAATTGGGCATTAGACTGTAAGACTCTGCATACATATGTGCTGCCATCAGTGATTTATCATTCAGAGACTCACTACTTGTGGTTTGTTGAGGTATACTATCTAAAATAGACATACATGATTGTGTTGATGATCCACATTTAGAGAATCCCAATAAAATAAAAATTCTCAAACAGTTTTGATAAATCACTAAGAATTACTAAATTGAAGAGCTTCGGTAAGTGTGAAACAGGGGAACTTTGTTGTAATCGTTGTTTCGTTATCAAAATGCTCAGTTCTGTTCTTATAAAATTCAAATGATCAATTCTGCTTCTGGTAATATGACAGACTAGATAGCACGAATAACTCTCCTATTGGAAAACAGCTAAAACTTGGGTAAAATATGAAAAACAAAACCAAACAAACAAAAACCCCACAAAAAAGATCTTTTTAAATGTGCTCCTGGAATGACACAGATGGAAAGAATCCAAAGAAGTTTTTAAAAATTTAAGTTAAAATAGCAATCCTGGAAGAAAAACAACTATCAAACCTTTCTCACTGAGGGTTTCTACTGATCCCTTGATTTGTTGCTTTTATAATTACATGGAGATGCAGAAAAAGTCTAGCACTTCCCCCTCCCCTAAAGTGCAAGGTCTAATACGATCCCCTTGTTGCATAAAACTTAGACCCCAGAGCTCTACCCATCAGCATAAGGACGAAGAAGAAATAAAGTCATTACACAGAAGAAAATGAGAAAAATTTTATCTTCTCTTCTTTGCATTAAGAGGTAAGGGCAATATCACCCTTGAAAATTTGTAACCATGAGCTAGCCCTCATATGAGTTCCACTTAAGAATGTTCTTGATGATATAGAAGTATTAATTTCATTAAATTTTGATCTTTGAGTATTGATCTTTTTAATGTACTCTGTGACAAAAAAGGGAGTATGCATAAAGCATATTAAAGTACTAAGTTGTTCAAGAAATAAGCTCTTGAGCAATTATCTGAGTTGTAAACTAAGCTAACCATTTTTTTTCCTAGAACATCATTTTTAATTGAAAAAATTACTAACAGACAAATAGATTATTAACACTTGTGTATTTGGCAGACAATTTCTTGAAACTGAGCAGTTCAAGGTAAGAGTCAGTTTGTAGGGCTGCTGTAACAAAGTACCACAAACTAGATGGCTTAAAACAACAGAAATTTACTGTCTCACATTTCTAGAGTCTGGAAGTCCAAAATCAAGGTGTTGGAAAGGCCATGCCCTTTCTGAAGCCTGGAGGGGAGAATCTTTTCTTGCCTCTTCTAACTTCTGGAACTTGCCAGCAATCCCTGGCATTTCTTGGCTTATAGATGATTTATGTTTCTGTCTCCAGCTGGCCTTTCATGTCTTCATCTTCACATGGTGTTTCCTCTTCCCTTATTATAAGGACACCAATCATATTGTATTAGAGTTCACCCTAATTCAGTTTGGCTTCATCTTAACTAATCACATCTTTTTTTTTTATTTAAAATTTTTTTAAAGATATTTAGATTACATTAATGTTACATAAAAACTATATGGGATTCCCATATGTTCTGCTCCCCACACCGCCCAAATTAACCCCCATTAACAGCATCCTTCATTAGTGTGGTACATTGATTGCAATTGATGAACACTTTTTGGAGCATTGCCACTAAACATGGATTATAGTTTACATTGTAGTTTATACTCTCTCCCACACAATTCTATAGGTTATGGCAAGATATATAATGACCTCAGTCTGTTGTTGCAGTGTCATTCAGGACAATTCCCAAGTCCCAAAAATGCTCCCGTATTACACCTGTTTTCCCTCTCCCTGACCTCAGAACCTCCAGTGGCCACTGCCTCCACATCAATAATATAAGTTCTTCCATTGCTAGAATTACAATAAGTCTATAGTAGAAAACCAGTAAGTCCATTCTAGTCCATAGTTCATTCCCCAGTCCTGAGGATTCTGGGATGGTGATGCCCACTCCACCTCTAATTGAGAGGGGGCTTCAGTCCCATATGGCCAATGGATGGTACTCTCTTGCTTGCAGTTTTAGATTCTCTCGGTTCCTTGGTATGGTGATTGTCTATCATCACCTCCTTGTTAGTTGTCCTGGGTGAGTCCAATGAACTGGAGAGTAGGTGTTGCAACTCCGTGAGGCTCAGGGCCCAGCTGGCACATGGACAGTCCAAAGATTCAAGTCTCTCGGATGTACACCTACCAACTCTAGCACCAAACTGTAGGTTCAAATAGAAGGGACTGAAGAGCCATGTATATGGAAACCACAACTGAGTTTAATTCTGTCACACTGGGGAGCACAAACCCCAAAGTAGGGCACACTGGCAAGGCACCAAACTCATGAGCTGTCTGCCCTGACCATAGTGCCTGGGTGTCTCCAGAGCCCTCAGAGCCCCGCTATTTGGGATACTGTCCAATTTGGCAGTCAATGAGATCCTGCTGAGACATGCATAAGCATAACCTCTGAAACGACCTCCTGACCCACTTTGAAGTCTCTTAGCCATATAAACACATTTGTCTTTACCTTCCCCCATCTTTTTAAAAGATTAATTTATTTAATTATTCCCCCCCCCCCGTTGTTTTGTGCTCGCTGTCTGCTCTCTGTGTGTTCTTTCTGTGTCTGCTTGTCTTCTCTTTAGGTGGCACCGGGAACCCATCCTGGGACCTTCTGGAGTGGAGAGAGGCTGCTCAATCTCTTGCACTACCTCAACTCCTGGTCTGCTGCGTCTCTTATTGTCTCTCTTCTGTGTCTCTTTTTGTTGTGTCATCTTGCTGCGCCAGCTTGCTGTGTGGGCCAGCTTGCTTTTCACCAGGAGCCCCAGGAATCAAACCCTGGACCTCCTATATGGTAGACAGAGCCTAGTCGCTTGAGCCACTTCCGCTTTCCTTTTCACCCTTTTGATCAAGGTCTTTTTCCAGTTGCACTAATTATGTCTTCAAAAGACTATTTCTAAATAAGGTCACCTTCATAGGACTGGGGGTTAATACTTGAACATGTCTTTGGGGGAACACTATTCAACCCATAAAGTAAGCAGTTAAAATTACTTGTTGCCAATAATAAAATTTGAGCTTTCAAGTGAAAAATTAGAATTTTGAAAAACTTGTACCTGCCACCTTGAGCTTGACAGTTTCCCAATGCTTAAAGAATTTCCTGATGGAATAGATGGTGATATTAGCAAATGTGATTTTTGGGTATTGATAATGAAATGTGTTAACATTTGGAAGATCTGTATAATTTAGGTAAGCATTATTTTCCAAATGACCAAAATATGATGTTACAAAATCATGCTTGGATAACAGATTCTTTCAACATGCATGACAGCAATGGATTTTAATGTAACAGAGTTTGCTGTGATTTCAGATTCCATATTACCAGTAACCTTTAAGAAACTACCTCTTCTTGAGTTTGAGTATAGTATCAAAAAAGATCTGAAATGATAACGAGCAGGGTATTAATATACTACTTCCGTTTTCAACTACATATCTGTGTGAGACTAGATTTTCTTCATATACTTCAACCAAATCAATATATCACACAGACTGAATGTCAGAGTAGATATAAGAATCGACTTGTCTGTTAAGCCAGACATTGAAGAAAAGACACTAGAGAGATTTGCAAAAATGTAAAACAGTGACACTCTTCTCACTAAATATTTTGATATGGAAATCAAAATGTTATTTTATAAATGGAAAATGTTATTTGTGCTAACACAATGAGTTATTTTTAAGTGAATTAAATATTTTCTAAATTTTTTCATTTTAATTTTTAATATTGTAAATATTTATAAGTATAACCCACGTAAGCAAAAGCTTATTGAAATTCTCAATTAAAGAGTGTAAACGGGTCTTAAGACTGGATTTTTGAAAATTCTGGCTGTATGCTGTTTATAAGAGAAAATCCTAAAATACAAGGAGGTAAGATGTGAAAGAGCAGACAGTGAATTAGGGTGGGAAGAGAAGACTGTAAAGTAGTCTGGGGCTACTGATTGGAAGTACTTTGAATATGAACTTGTCATGGATTTTCCTAATGTCAGACAGAGCTCCCTCACACCTAACTTTCCTAATTCTGTGCTATCTTCTGGCAGCTGAACCTCCCACACAGTGCTTTTGGAACGGTCTTGCCAAGAAAATACTGATGCTGTTCACCCCCTTCACTTTCCACATAAACCAAATGAGGGAATCCCTATTTTGCCCTATTTCTTCCTTAGAGCTAAGGTCATTTCTACCTGCTAGTGTCCTGTCTGGCTTGGAGATGTCTCTGCCCAGCTCTATAAGTGAAAATAAACTGTACAGTTATTGTTCCTAAATTACATGTTACTCCATTTTTAGGAAATCTCACATCCCCGTTCTTATTTATGAGAGGTGTCTGAAAGAAATGTGAAAAAAAATCTTGGAGAAACTAATGATGTAAAGATATTACAAAGTGTTTTGTTTATAAATCATGGAATTACAAATTACAAATTTGTTCATTCACTCAACAAGTATTTATTATTGGCTACATGCTAAACATGGTTCTTTAGCTGGGATACAGTGGTGAATAAAATAGGGAAAAATTTCTTCCTTCATTGAATTTACATTATAGTAGGAGAGACAGACCATAACAAATTAATAAATAAAATATTTGTATATTTGATAGTACGTACAAAAGGAGAAAAAAGTAAGGAAGGAGAATATGAAATGTGTGTATTGGAGGCATGGTTGAAATTTTAGGTAAAGTGGTCAGGGAAGGCCTCTAGAACAGGGGTTCTTAACCTTTTTTGTTCTACGGACCCCTTTGCCGGTCAGGTGAAAACCACGGACCCTTTACTAAGTCCACACTATTCTGTGTATTATTTAATAAATATATCACACCTGCACCAATACGTCCCCACAAGAATAATGTTTTTTGAATTTTAATTCAAGCTTACAGACCCCTGGTTAAGAACCCCTGCTCAATAAGGTGAGTTTTGAGAAAAGACTTGAAGGAAGTGAGAGAGGTAGCTACGTAATCTCTATGGGAAGAACATTCCTGGTAGGAGAAGTAGCAAGTGCAAAGGCCCTAAGTCAGACATTACCTGATGTGCTGGAGAAACAGCAAGGAGACCAGTATAGAGTAGCAGAGAAAAGAAGAGGGAAAAATAGTGTAGGAGATAAGGTCAAAGTGTAAAGTCAGAGAGGCCTGATCATATAGGGCCTTCTTTGTCTGAATAAGAGGGCTTTGGCTTCTACACTGGAGCTGCTGGAGGCTTTCGAGTAGAGGAGTGAGATAATCTGACTTTAACAAGATCATTGTAGCTGCAGTATTGGGAATAGATTGCAGGGCAAAGGCAGCAGCAGTAGCAAGATCAGTTTGAAGAATATTGTCGTAATCCAGGTGTAAGAAATGTTGGTGTTTTATCCAATCAAGTAAATATAGAAAGTGCTCAAAACTTGGATGTGTATATGTGGGGCAAGGGCTGGTGAATTGGGAAAAGGAGTTTATCACAAGGTTTATAAATTCCATTTACATGGAATTTTGCCCAGATTATAAGCAGCTTTTCATCTCTTTCACTTATTTATTCCTTGATTTTATATACTTTGGAAAATGTTCCATGACCTTGCATTTGACATTTCTACTGCTCTACTTTCCCTCACCAAATAGAAAATATAATGATTTGGTGTTATAGGTGATTTTACACAAAAATGATCCAGTCATAAAAGTGGATGATGCAGTGTACAAACGTCAGGTAAAAACTTTTCAGGGACCCATGGAAAATTTATGAAAATTGATTGTGTGGTAGGCCATAGACTTGTCTCAGAAATTTTAAATGATTGGAATTATATGGACCACATTCTGTGACCCCAGTACAATTAAATTAGTAATCAGTTACAAAAAAATGTAAGAAAAACTCCATGTATATCTTTCAAAGTTTCTAAACATCTTATGAGTCAAAGAACTAATAATGAAAATAAGAAAATATTTAACTTAAGAATAACAAAAACAATATATAACAATACATTTGTGATATATAGCTTTATATGCTTACATCAAGAAAGAAGAAATGCTCAAAAATTAGGAGTTAGAACACAATATGCTCAAGGAAAATAAGAGAAAGGAAAAATAGCAGAAATGACTGAAATAGAAAACAAATATTCACTAGAAAGGATCAACAAAGTCAAAAGTTGTTGATTTGTAAAGCTTAATGAAACAGACAACCTATAGCAATAATTATTTAGGAACAAAAGAGAGAAGGCACAAATAAATAGAATTGGAAGTGAAAAAAAATGTACAAAACTATAGATTCCTTAGAAATTATACATAATAAAAAATACTTTGAATACTTTTAATGTCAGTCAATTTGAAATCTTAGATTAAAAGGCTAAATTCCTAAAAGGGAAAATATTTAAAAAGATTTGGGAAGATGTATACCTCAGTATTTCTATAATTATTAAAGAAGTGATCTGAGTAGCTAAAAACCTTCTCACAAAGAAAAGCACCAGACCCAGAAAAATTTGTATGTGCTTCCTACCAAACTTTCAAGGAGCAGATCATTCCAACCTTCCTTAAAGTCTTTCAGGAAATAGGAAAGGAAGCCCAGTTCATTTTATGAGGTTAACATAACATAACAAGGTGAGTACAAGAAAGAAAATTATAGGCCTATCTCCCCAAGAACATGGATACAAAAATCTGAAGAAAACATTAGGCATCCAAATCCAGGAATATATATTAAAATAAAGATATACATCATGACTTAGTTGAATTTTTCCCAGAAATGTAGGGTTGCTTTAATTTTACAGAATCTATTAATTTACCACATCAATAGACTAAAGTTTAAAAAAAAAACAAAAAACTTTAAATTATCCCAGTAGATACATTAAAAATTATCTGATAAATTCAATACCCATTTGTAGAAAGAAAAAAGAGAAATAGATAAAAACCTCAAGCAAACTAGTAATAGAAAGGAACTTCCTTAATCTAATAAAGGATACTGTTGACAAAAAAAGAAAAGAAACCTTCAGTAAATATGATACTTAAAGATAAAAAAGCAAAATCATTCCCATATAAGGTCAGGAATAATACAGGAATGGCCCCCTTCACCTTCAGTATACCTAGTCAACATCATACTAAAGGTCCTAGCTATTGTATCATAGAGGCAAGAGAAAAGTAAGAAAAGTTATATAAAGATTGGAAAAATGAAACAAATAGCTGAATTTCTAAATGATATAACTGTCTTTATAGAAAACCCAAAAGGAAATATACGTTATTAAAATTAAAGAGGGACTTCCGGAAAGATGGCTGACTAGTAACACACAGGAATCTCTTCTCCAGAAAAATAGCTAGAGAACAGGCTGAAACAGACCCAAAATAGATCTTCTAGGGTTTAGGACAGCAGGGGAAGACTGCACACCACCGAGAGGAGAGAGGGACAAAAGAGAGAAATCACGACGACAGAACCAGAACAGTGAGTTTTTAATCAGCAGCAGCAGCTGCTGCCGGCACCCTCCCCCATACTCTTTAGAATTCTCAGGCCTCTGGGCCTGCGACTACAGACAAAGCAGGCTCCAGGGATCTACCACTCCCGGAAAGGTGAGAGAGAGGGACACAGCCTTAGGCTGACTCAGGTTCCGACCCGCAAATTTGGGCTGCGGAGCCCCACAGACCCCTCCACATGGCAGTTTGCCCTGGGAGCCTAGGAAGAACTGGAGAAATTCGACCCTCGCAATCTCCTTCTCTTCTAGCCTGGACTAATTGTTGAGGACTCCACAGAAGAGGGGAGAGAGAGCCTCGGGTTGACACCCTGCTTTTGACTCCCAGGTTTGGTCTGCCCTGTCCCAAGAGCCAGTCCACGCTGGGTGGGGCTGCGCCATTGTTTGCCTTGGAGCCTGCAAGGGGTTAAAGATATTCAAATCTCCCAAACTCCTCCTCTACTAACAGGGACTGATTGTCGAGGATTCAGAGGGGAGAGGAAATATTTCCCAGCTGGGAAAAGGAAGGGGGCTGCCAGAGAAGGCTGGAGAACTGTCTCCGAAAGTTAAAATTACAAGACTCTTAGCCCCCAGACAGGAAACTCTGTCACATTGATCTGGTCTGTGTCACAACAAATACAGTCCGACCAGGCATTGAATTGAGAGCTGCCAACGAGCGCCATCTCCTGGCAGACCAAGGAAGTGCATATAAGAAAATTAAATAGGAGAAGCTTTCCTGTCCTCTATAGCCTCCCTGCCCAAAGCCCTAGGAAACGACTCTACAACCAATTACTGGGTCCAGTGCCCAGTTTTGAGCAACCAGCAGGACAATCCTAACAATCAAGGGTGAGCCACAAATCAAAGAGCTGTGATAATTCACAGCCTCCTGCCACTAGAACCCTATAAAAGAGAAAGAGATAGAGCATCTAAGTAAAATAC
>JAQZBX010047473.1:0-20492 GCA_029593785.1 Cabassous unicinctus
TTTGAAGTAATATAGATATGACTTGTAGAAAGCCATAGGAAATGGCAAAATTAAGTGATTCCCTGTTATTAATTACTTTAAAGTTAAATGGATTAGGCTCACCAATTAAAACAGAGATGGTATAATGTTTTTTAAAAAAGCACATGATGTAACTATATCTTCTCCATAAGAGAATCAATTTGGAGCTAATGACACAAATAATTTGAATATGAAATGATGGATGAAAATAATCCATGCATAGACTAACCAAAGAGAAATAGGGTGACTATACTAATATTTGATAAAATATACTTTAAGTCAAAATTTTTATAGACAAAGATATTATAAATTGATGAAAGAATTCATCAATAGGACATAACAATTATAGACAGATACATACCAAACAACAGAGCCCCAAAATCTTCTAACCAAACTTTAACAGAATAATAGGTGGAAAAGACCATTTTACAATAATACTTGTAGAGTTTAATACCTCATTTCCCATAAAAGGTAGATTTTAATTATGATCAATCAGAAATAGAGTACTTGAACATCACTATAAAACAACTAGATCTAACAGTCATATCTAATACACTGCAAATAAAAATAGCAGAACACACAATCTTTTCAAGCACGCATAGAACATTATTCAGTATAGAACATACCTTAGGCAACAAAATGTTTCAATTATCTTAAAATGATTGAAGTTTTCCAAAGTCTCTCCTCTGACAAGAAAATGAAGCTTGACATCAATAACAGAAGGAAAACTGTAATATTCTCAAATATGAGGGAATTAAACAACCATTCTCTTAAACCATGAAGGAGTCTAATTAAAAATCACAAGGCAAATAAAAAACAAATTGTTTGAAATAATGAAAATTAAATACTATGTACCAAAATATATGTGAGACAGCAGGTGCAGTTCTCAGAGGGAAATGTATAGCTCTAAATGCCTACATTAAAAAGGAAGATCTCAAATCAATGAAATAACTTTACATCTAAAGGAACTGTAAAATGAAGAGCAAAAAAGAAGGGAATAATAGAATTTAGAACAAGTACAAGAAAAAAGAGAATAGAAACACAGTAGAGAGAAACAACAAAGACAAAAACTGTTTCCTTAGAAAATATGAACAAAATTGAAAAAAAAATTTGTTAGGCAGACAAAGAAAATAAAAGACAGAAGACACAAATAAATAAAATTAGAAATGAAAGTGAGGCATTTCTAGTAACTGTACTTAAATAAAAAATAGTGTAAGAGAATACTACGAAAAATTGAACACCAAAAATTTAGATAATCTAGATTAAATAGAAAATTTTCTAGAAACACACATATCACTGAAACTTACTAAAAGAGAAATAGAAAATCTGGACAGATCTATAAAAAGTAAAGAGACTGAATCAGTAATCACAATAAAGAGTTATCACAAACTTTCCAATAAAGAAAACACCAGGGCCACATATCTTCACTGTGAAATCCACCAAACAATTAAAGAAGAATTGACAGCAGTCTTCCTCAAACTCCTCCAACGTCTAAAAGAAAGGAACACTTCCTAAGTCATTCTTTCAGGCAAGTAATATTATGGTATGAAAGCTAAACCAAGACATCACCATAAAAGAAAACTATGGATCAGTATCCTTCATATAGGGAGAGATATGAAAAGATCTTCAATAAATGCTACCAAAACAAATGGAGTAGCAGGTAAAAATGACTACACATTATGACTAGAGATAATTTATCCCAGGAAAACAAGAGTTTTTCAATATATGAAAATCAATCAGGTTAGTACACCACATTAAAAGAATGAAGGGGAAAATCATGCAATAATTTCAATTGGTTCAGAAAAAAGTGTTTGACATACTACAACACATTTTCATGATAATACATTCAGAAAAAAAGGAATACAAGGAAACTTCTTCAAACTGATAAAATTATATATGAAAAACCCACAGCTATTATCATATTCAATGGTGAAATACTGAAAGCTTTTCCCTTAAGATCAGAAATAAGACAAGGATACTTGCTTTAACCACTTCTATTCAACAATTTACTGGTAACTATGTCCAGAATAGTTTTGCATATAAACTGGAAAAGAAGAAGTAAAATTGTCTCTATTTGTACAAATTGCCATATATACAGAAAATCTCAATGAACTCCCTCCCAAGAAACATACCACCAGACCTAATAATGAAATTGAGCAAATTTTCAAGATACAAGGTCAACATGCAACTATCAGTTCTATTTCTATTTACCAGCAATGAACTTTCTGAAATGAAAAAGAAAAAAAAAATTCCATTTACCATAGCATCAAAAAGAATAAAACCTTAGGAATGAATTTAACCAGATATGTGAATACTTATAAACTGAAAATATCAAAACTTTGCTGAATGAAATTAAAGAAGGCCTAAGTAAATAGAAAATCATCCACAATTCATGGATTGAAATACTTAATAATGTGATAGGTAAATAATATTGTGTTGATGGTATTAACACAATAATTTTCCCACATGTTGTTGATTCAACTTTTCCATCATGTTGTAAAATTGAGAAACTCACTCATTGACATCCTATTTTTCCAAGCATCAACTCCCTCAATAATCTGTTTCTTTTATGGTTGTTCTATAGTTTATTCAGATAGGCAATAGTTTCATCTGGATTTTATAGTGATTATATATGTGTGAGTTGGTTCTATAGTAAAATACTTAGCCTTCAAAAATAGAATGCTTGCATTTTGTTTGATTGATTGGTTCTTATCAGATTCAAGATATTTCCTTCTTTTTTAATTTGAGGAAAGTGTTTAGCTTGAATAACTTTGATTTTATCAAGGGTTTTTCCTACAGAAATATGAATATTATATACATTTTCTTCTTTTGTTGTTCTGTTGTAATCCCACTTCAAGGGTCTTAAATGTGCTCTACCTACAGAACCTCACTTCAGTTAATGAAGGAAACAAACAAAAATATGAAATGGAAAAGTGAATCAAAATTACTGTTTTCTTGATAGGAAAAGAAATCAATGGTAGTGACAGGAGTGTCAACTTTCCAATAAGATCAATGGAACAATGCCCAAATAGGGGGACATTGTTAAATAAAATAAAATGAACAGTTTCTTTGGACATTGCCAGGAGGGATTGTTAAATAAAATAAAATGAACAGTTTCTTTGGACATTGCCTTCTTGAGAATGGAGACAAAAATGATTGGTCTGCAGGAAATTTCAAAGAAAATGGAAAATTGGAATGCACCCTAAAGAATTGTAGATAAGCAGTACCTATTGATAAACCAATTTTGATCCAGGAGAGAGAACTTCTTAGTTTGGCCTTATATGAGGTTTTCATTCCCTAATTGGAGCTTCTTTCTCTTTTCTGAATGAGATGATGCTCAATGTATGAATTGCTCAATAAAACCGTGGGATTCTAAATATAATGTTTTTGAAATATTTGTCTTTATACAAAATTATATTTTCTTACTACAACATAAGATGGGTGTTCTGATGACTTCTAAATTATACTAAACTAAAAGATCACTGACTTCTTCAATGACATGGATCTGGTTTATTATTTCTTCACAGTGTGAAATTAATTTCACTCGTTCACATGGGTTATGCTTAAGGCCTACAATTACCAAAAAACAACAACCAGATTTTATAAAAATAAATTTGAATTCTGGCAAGCAAGAAAACCCTATTTATTATTCAGGGTTGTCTGGGGAATACCTAAATTCCTTAATGGTAAGTATAGATAGTTGATACTTTTTGCTCACTAGGACCAATCAACATGAGATCATCAATATAATGGACCAGTGTAATGTCTTATGGGAGGGAAAGATGACCAAGTTCCCATAGACGATATTATGACATAGAGCTGGAGAGTAAAAATACTCCTGAGATAGGATAATGAAGGTATATTGCTAAATTTGCAAGCTGAAAGAGACTGTTTCTCATGGTCCTTATGAACAGCAATTGAGGAAAAATCATTTTCCAGTTCAGTAGCTGCATTAAGTTATCACTGGATGTGTTGATTTGCTGAAGCAATGATACCACATCTGGAACAGCAGCTGCAGTTGTAGTTATCAAGTGGTTAAATTTACAATAATACACTGGCATCCTCCAAGATCAATCTGTTTTCTACACAAGGCTAATAGGAGAGTTGAATTGGGTTTCGGTGTGAATCACCAACCATGAATCATTCATGTCCTTGATAGTGGCACTGATCTCTGCAATCCTTATGGGAATCCATTATTGCTTTTGATTTACTATTTTGAAAGGTAAAGGCAGTTCTATTGACTTCCACATGGCCTTCCTACCATAAAAGCCCTCACTTTACAAGTCAGGAAGCAAATGTAGAATTCTGCCAGTTGCTGTGCATATCTATTCCAATTATACATTCTGGAACTGGGGAAATAACCACAAATTGGTCCAGGGACCCACTGGGCCCACTGTGAGATGGACCTGAGCTAAAACTCCATTAATCACCTTACCTCCATAAGCACCTACTCTGACTGGTGGACCACAGTGACATTTTGGGTCTCCTGGAATTAATGTCATTTATGAGCCAGTATCTAATAATCCCAAAATTTCTGATGATTTCTTCTTCTCCAATGCACAGTTACCGTGGTATAAAGTCTCTTTGGGGAAGGCTGGGAGGAAAATTAATGGTAAAAATTGTTGGCAGTGTAACAGGGTTCTTAACCAAAGGGACCCAGTCTTCTACTCATTCAAGGGGCTCTGGGTCTGTAGTCTCATTTCTGGGAATTGATTAAGGGGTTGTGACTCTGTTTCTGTAATTCAAATCAGACTTTTGTTTCCTCAAACTAGAATGATTTTGCTTATACAGATCAAGTAGGAATTTAGTAGACTGCCCATCTAATTTACTTCTAGGTGCACCATGATCTAGGTGCCTATGCCATAGGTCTATGCCTCAGACTATTTTGATTGTTGCTTTGAGTCTGCTTTTCATTGTGGCAGCTGCAACCACCATGTGTTTGACAATTAAGTGCTAGCACTTGGCTTCTGCCAGCCCAACTACTGATCATCCCCACAGTGTTAAAAAGATCCTAGTTCAGTGAGAGCAGTTTCCAAGGTAATATCAGTCCTACAGAGAAGAACAACCATAGAGATCCTCAGGGAAGATGATGGCAGTCTCATAAATATAGTCCTTATACTCCTGGTGAAAGGAGTATCCTCTTGACATTTCTGGGGTTATTGAGCAGTTTTACATGGAAATTTCATCCTAAAATCCCAATATCTCTAAAATCCCCTTAACTACATTATGCCAGGGCAGTTCTGGCATCATGACCTCAGTTAACACTGGCCATCTTGTGATACATATTTCAGCCAGCCACTTGCACAAACTATTAGAGCCCTTTCTAACACCTTGAACTACAACACTGAATCCAGAATCTGTGCTTATTTGGCCAATATCAATAAATTCACCCTTATCCAACTTTATATTCCTTCCACAATTATCCCACACATATAATATCCATACCCATACATATTCTCCTGTTTTTCCTATATAAATTAGAATGCTTATTCATTTCATTTGTAGTATAGTATATTTTCTCATGGATCACACTTTGTACTTCACCTTTGGGGGCTTGTTGTGACTTTAGCCTAGTTATAGGTCTGGAAGAAAAGTCTGGTGGTGGGAGAGGGTAATGAGAAGGATTAGAAGTGTCTTGCAAGCCAATTACCTCAAGGCATATTTCATTAAAGTTTTATCTGGTGAGACAGAATTACTATCTTCAGGTGGTGGTGGGGTGGAAGACTTGAGGCAGGCTGGAGGTTGGGGAGGCATCCTCTGGGTGGCCTGGAAGTCAAGTGGCCTTTTTCTTAAGTCATGCTGGAGGTCTAGTGGCCATTACCTCATGGCATACTATTACAGTTTTATCTGGCAAAGTCTCAGCAGAATTTTGGGTTTCAATATCCCAACTGCCATTATCATCAACCCATATGTTGCCACCCCAATCATCAGGAACCCATTCCTTTCCAATGAATGCCCTCATTTTAACAGCAGATAAACTCGAAGGTTGAGATTTTAGTTCCCATTTTAACTCTGCCACTTGCACAATGAGACTGGGTCTGGATTTCAGAGATCTCAAGTCTCTTACTGCATGAAAGAAGATTTTATTTCAAGGCACACATAGAAACATTTACATCACTTATATGGCACTTAGGTTGCAAATTTTAAGACTTCATTTCAACCTTTTCTTTTATAATTATATTAAACATATTTAGTAACAGCCCACGAATACCATTGTACCATTTAACTCCACAAAACTCTGTTAAGGTGTTAGAAAAACACTCACACCGGGCCTTGTCTCTTATAGGCTTGAAAATAGTCATATCCAGTGGTGATATTCTGTGCATCTTTATTGTCAATTCATGTCATGGACTGTCAGTGGCATCTTGATTTTTGGAAAGACAGTAATTAGTGCTTGTGAATATATCCAGAGAGCCAATTGCAAAAACACCAGAACCAATCCAGAAATCCCATTTTTAAGATTCTGATTCTCAAGAAACACTTGTGGTACAAAGTTGTATTAGCCTGGGTACTCTAGGGAACCAGAAATGACAGGAATTATCTGTAAATAGTATGAGGTTTGTATTAGTCAGGGACAAGCTGCAAGCTAGGAATTCCAATAAAATTCTTAATGAGTTCCCCAAGAAATGTTTGCTATCTGAAGTAAAGATTGTAGTTCTCTCTCTGAATGCTGAAATCACTTCTCCTTTTAAGGCCTTCAACTGATTGGATGAGATGTCACTCATTGGTGAAGGCAAGCTCCTTAGCTGATTGTAGATATAATCAATCATAGATGCAATCAACTCACAGATGATTAAAGTCCACAAAATACCCTTGCCTTATGATTAGCTCAGTGCTTCCTTGACCAAACAAGTTAGCACTGCTACCTAGCTAACTTGTTACATTAACCTAACCCAAATACCCTATATTTTGCCACACTTGTACCTCCTAGACTCTATGTCCATGAATATTAATGCCAGGATAGAGGGGTCAGTGTCCCCGAAGAGCTCTCTTTCAGCAAAAGACAAATGCAAATCAGCAAATCTTGGCTTTCCTCCTCAAGTTTTAATGTAAGATTGTTGGTTTCTACTTCATTGCTATACACTTTGTACTGCCAGGTAATAGATTACTTCTGGATTTCCTATCTGACTATTACTATACTCTGGCCATGTAACTTGTGGGAGGCAGTCTCCCTTTCAGGAAAATGTTAGCATCTCTGGGCAGATCTCTACCTACTCTGCACATCCCCCTCAGGCTTTTCTTGACTGTTTCAGAGATTTTCATTAGGAGGAAGTGGTAAAAGGGTGCTAATAGAAACTCAATCCATATGTCAAAATAGCTAGTAATATTTAGAAAGGCTGAAGATTCAGGTTAAAATATAATGAAAACATATTTACATTTTCCAATAAAGAGTAAACCCAAGTGATAAGTAAATGATCTTTTTTAAAAACTTCACTACAAAATTCTTTGAAGCTTACATAACAGTTTAAACTTAATACAAAAGCCATACAGAGACCTCCAACAAATCACTCACCCAGATACCCAGATCCAATACTTTTTAATATTTTGCCACATTTGCTGCATCATGCTATCTATTTACCTACCTACCTATCTATCCATATCTATATGTTCACCCATCTATCTCTACCTATCTCTTCTTATGTCTATGAATTTATCTATTTTCTAAACATTTGAGTATAGGTTGTATACATCTTGCTCCTTGAACACTGTGATGGGTAGGTTTATGTGTCAACTAGACCAGGTAATTGTGCCCAGTTGTTTGGTCAAGCAAACACTGAGTTAACTGTAATACAAAGACATTTATGGACTTTAGTCATCAGTGAATTTACTGCATAGAGGGCTGATTATGTCTACAATCAACCAGGGAGATTTTTGTCAGCAATGATGGTTTATCCAATCAGTTGAATGTCTTAAAAAAGGAAGAACTTTCAGCATTCAGACAGAATTTCCCAGTTTGTCTTTGGACAACCAACATCTCCCAGGAACTCATAAAGGACCTTCATCGGACTTTCATCAGAGGCCCTGGTTTGCAACCTACCTGCGGAATCTGGACTTGTGCATCCCCACAGTCAGGTGAGAGAATTTTAAATAATTTCATACTATTTACAGATATTTCCTGTTGTTTCTTTTCCCTAAAGAACCCTGACTAATACAAACACCCAATACTGTTTTCCATGTGCATTTGAGAAAAACAAGGATATTCACATATGTACCACCTTAAGTAGAGTCATCAAGTTTAGGAAATTTCACACTGACATAAAACATAAACACTGTATAACATTTTTTAATGTGTCTCAATAATATCCTACTGGACATTTTCTCATCCTTTATTAGTTCCAGCTGGGATCATGTATCCCATATAATCATATTTTTAGATCCCTATCTTTTAAAATTGTGGGAAAACATGTACACATAAAAAGCTTCCTATTGCAATCCCTCTCAAACAAACAATTCAGCAGGTTTAATCACATACACAATATTGTACTACCTTCACCACCATTTTTTACCAGTACTTACCTATCAATGAAACAGATACCCTGTTCCCATTAGCATTAAATCCCCATTCCTCCTTCCCTCCCTGCCTCTGGTAAATTGTACTCTGTGTTTTGTTTCTATGAATTTGCATATTCTATCCATACATATGAGTGGAATTAAACAATATCTGTCCTTCTGTGTCTGACATTTCACTTAGCATGATGTTTTCAAGGTTCGTACAGTAACTGCTTCTTTATTTCTGAATTAAAACCTTGGATACATGATACCTTTCATTACCTATTTCACTTTTGTAATTTGTGTGGTGTTTCTTGTGTACATAGTTTTTTTTTTCCCTCACAGTAATTCATTGTAGTCCCTGTAATAAGAATTACTGACTCTATTGCCATTATTTATATTAAAACATGTTTAAAGGGCTTCTCTGAAGCCCTTACTTAGTTAGTAGAAACATCAGGAACAATGTATGATGTCTTGATAATTATTTTTTATTTCATAATATGAGTTCTCATGAGCAATTGCAGATAACTCATATAACACGACCAACATACAGACTTATTTTGATAATGGGTGATGTAAGTAATTCCACTTCCTTTGACAATGTCATGTCACTTAGGACAATGTATTCTCATTCTCTTAATTGTATCATTCTTCTGTATTCTTGAAGAAGGTAGAGTGGTAAAATGAGATGAATGTAAAAGAATTTTAGGATGCTATAAGTTATGACTCATCATTTTGATTTAGTTGATATAAATCACTAGTTGTCAACATGATTGTGAAAGTTCTCCGAATGCTTAAACTCTACTTCCTCTTTGTTACTCTCTGGACCCATTGCATGACACAGAGTTGGTAAGTCTTGGGATGGGGATGAAAGATGTTCCTGACTTCATCTCTCTTAATTCTAGATTCAATTTCAGTTCTTCTTCAGTAAGATTTATTTAATTCTTGTTTATCTTCTTGTATTTAAAGATGTATATTGGGAGATTCAAGATGCTGGAGTAAGGAACAGTAAGTTGCACTTTTCCTCTAGAAATTGTGGGCGGTATATATAAAAATGTGGAACCATGTGATAAAGATGACTCCTAACACCAAAACAAACAAAAATAAAATCTTAGAATAGAAAGAGAAACTCACTGAGAAAGGCCATAAAGCTAAAGAGATTCCCTAGACATTGGCAAAAATTTATAAACCAGACTAAGAAACAGAATGTCCTGATCCAGTCTAATGAACAAACTAAAATCAGGAGGAGGCACACAATGTGGAAAAACTAATCAAGGATACTGTATTAGTTAACTAGGATACTGATGCAAAATACCAGAAATCAGTTGGTTTTTATAAAGGGTATTTATTTGGGATAGAACCTTACAGTTACCAGGCCATAAAATGTAAGCTACTTCCCTCACCAAAGTCTATTGCTACATATTGGAGCAAGATGGCTGCCACCATCTGTGAGGGTTCAGGCTTCCTGGGTTCCTCTCTTCCCAGGGCTTGTTTCTTTCTGGGTTCAGCAGCCCTGCTCTCTCCACAAGGCCAGCTGTAGACTATCAGGTGACCAGCTCTGTCTCTCTCCCTGGGCTTCAATTCTCTCTGGGCTCAGGTGCTCTGCTCCTCTGTGTGTTTACTTCCCAGGTTCCAGTTCAAAACTCCAACATGAAAACTACAACTCTGTCCTTTGCCATGTCTTTTACCTGTGAGTCCCCACCCACAAAGTGTTGGGGACCAAATGCCCTACTGATGTGGCCCAATCAAAGCCTTAATCATAATTTAATCAAGGAAATGTGAAACCTCAGAGAGACCAGTTTACAACATAATCCAATTTCTATTTTTGGAATTCATAAACAATATCAAACTACTACAGATGCCCCCCCCCAATCCCTACTCATCTCAATGAAATGAAGGAAAAGATAAAGGATATCAAGAAGACACACAGGGAATATTCAGAAGAAATTGTAAACATACATAAAAGGATAGCAGATCTTACAGGGATAAAAAACACAATGCAAAAATTAAAAATGTACTAAGAGCACATAACAGCAGATTTGAACAGGGAGAGGAAAGAATTAGAGATGTAGAATATCAGACTTTTGAAATATTACAGGGAGTAGAACACATAGTCAAAAAAAAGGAAGAAATTCAGCATGGACTCAAGGAATTGAATGTCAATATGAAACACACAGACGTATGCATTATGTGCATTCCAGAGTGAGAATAGAAGGTAGCGGGGGCAGAAGGAGTGTTGGGGGAAATAATGGCCAAAAGTTTCTGAACTTTTATGACAGACATGGATATACATGTCCAGGAAGTGCAGCATACACCACGCACAAAAATTCTTAGCAGACCTACTCCAAGACACATACTTATCAGATTGTAAAAGGCTTAAACAAAAGACAGAACCATGAAAGACAAAAGAAAAAAGAGATCCATCAAATAAAAGGGAAACTCAATAAGATTAAGTGCTGATTTCTCATCTGAAATAATAGAGGTGAGAAGGCAGTAGTCTGAAAAGGATAAGGTGCTGAAAGAAAAAAAAAAACTGCGAGCCAAGATTTCTGTATCCAGCAAAGTTGGCATTCAAAAATGAGTGAGACTTCAAAATAGGCACAGATAAACAGAAATTGAGAGCGTTTTTCAACAGGAGTCCTGCCCTTCAAGAAATACTAAAGGGTAGTTCTACAGGTTGAAAGGAAAACCAGAAAAGAGAGGGTTGGAGGAAATTGCAGAAAGGAAAATTATTAGTAAAAGTAACTAATAGGATAAAAAGAGAAATTTTAAAAAAATGACATATATAAACCTAAAGAAAAAATGGCTAATATAAATATTGTCTTGACAGTAACAACATTGAATGATAATTGATTAAACTCTTTAATTACAAGATGCAGAATGGCAGAATGGTTAAGAAAATATGACCCATCTATATGCCGTCTACTAGAAACTCATTTTAGACCCAGGGATGCAAGGAGGTTTTAAGGTAGGAAAAATATTTTACACACAAACTACCAAAAAGGGCAGGAGTAGCTATAATAATATAAGTAAAATGGACATTAAATGTAAGACACAAAGGACACTATATATTAATAAAAGGGATACTCTACCAAAGGATACTTTAACCAAAGAGCCACAAAATAAATGAGACAATACTGGTTAAACTAAGGGGACAAATAGATGCTTCCATGATCATAGTGGGGGGCTTCAATACACCATTAGACAGAACATCTTGGCAAGGGCTCAAAAAAGAAATAGAGATCTTGAAAAATATATTAGAGGAACTAGACCTAAAAGCAGAATTAAAACCAAAAGTAGCAGCATATACATTATTCTCAAGTGTACATGGATCATTCCTCAGGATAGACCACATGCTAGATCATAGAACAAATGTCAACAAATTTAGAAAAATTAAAAATATTAAAGCACTTTCTCTGACCACAATGGAATGAAGCGACAAAGTATAGAAAACTCCAATAGGCATAAATACATGGAATTTAAATAGCACATTCTTAAACAATCAGTGGGTGAAGGAGAAAATTGCCAGAGAAATCAGTAACTACCTAGAAGAGAGTGAAAATGCGAACACAACATACAAAATTTATGGGATGCAGCTAAATCAGTGCTAGAAGGAAATTTATAGACCTAAATACAAACAGTGAAAAAAAAAGAAAGGGCCAAAATAAAAAGACCTACTGCGTACCTGGCAGATCTAGAAGGAAAAAAAGAAAAGAAAAGAAATCCTAAAGCAAGCAGAAGGAAGGAAATAAAAAAGATTAGAACAGAAATGAATGAAATTGAGAATGAAAAACAATAAAAAGAATTAATAAAAAGAAAAGATGGTTCTTGGAAGGATTAATAAAATTAGCAAACCCTTAGCTAGATTAACAAAGAAAAAAGAGAGAACATTCAAATAAATAAAATAAAAATGAAAGAGGGGATATCACCACTGATTCCACAGAAATAAAGAGTATCATAAGAGGATACTTTGAAAAATTGTATGCCAACAAGATGAACAAATTAAATGAAATGGATGAATTTCTAGAAACACACGAGCAACCTACATTAATGAAAGAAGGAATTGATGAATTCAACAGAGCAATCACAAGTATCAAAATTGAATTAGTCAACAAAAGTCTCCCAAGCAAGACAATCTAGGACCAGATGGATTCATGGGTGAATTCTACCAATCATTCCAGAATAGACTAACACAGATCCTGCTTAAACTCTTCCAAAAATATGAGAAGAGGTAATATAACCTAACTCATTGTATGGTGCCAACATCATCCTCACACCAAAGCCACATAAATATGTCACAAGGAAAGAAAACTATAGACCAATCTCTCTAATGAACTTAGGTATTAAAATCCCCACAAAATACTGCTAAATACATTCCAGAATGCATCAAATGAATTATATACCATGAACAAGTGGGTTTCATCCCTAGCATGCCAGCATGACTCAACATAAGAAAATCAATCAATGGAATACACCACATTAACAGATCAAAAGAAAAAGATCACAGGACCATCTTATTTGATGCAGAATAATCATTTGACAAGATACAACATCCTCTCTTGATGTAAACACTTCAAAAGTTAGGAATGGAAGGAAATTTCCTCAACATGATAAACAGTACATATAAAAAACATACAGCTAACATCATGCTCAATGTTGAAATGCTAAAGGCTTTCCTGCTAAGATCTAGAAAAAGTTGAGTATGCCCACTGTCACACTATTATATAATATTGTGTTAGAAGTACTACTTCCAGCACTTAGGCAAGGGGAAAAAAAAGACATCTAAATTGCAAAGGAAGATGTGAAAATTTCACTATTTGAATGTGACATGATCTTATATGTAGAAAGCCCTGGAAAATCTACAATAAAATTTCTAAAGCTGATAAACAGTTCAGTAAAGTGACAGGATATAAGATCAACACACAAAAATCAGTAGCATTTCTGTACACTACTAATGAGAAATTTGAGGAGGAAATCAAGAAAAAGATCCTATTTACAATAGCATTTAAATAATCAAATATCTAGGAATAAATTTAACTACATATGTAAAGGACTTGTATACAGAAAACTACACAAAACTGTTAAAGGAAATCAGACAAGAAATAAAGTGGAAGAATATTCCGTATTCATGGGTTGGAAGATTAAACATCATTAAGATGTCTCTCCTACCCAAATTTACATATTTAACACAACCCCAATAAAAATTACAACAACAATTTTTACTGAACTAGAAAGGTCAATTATGAAATTTATTTTGAAGGGCAAGGGCCCTCAAATGGATAAAAATATATTGAAAAAGGAAAATAAACTTTGAGGAATCATAGTACTTGACTTTAAAGCATACTATAACGCTACAGTGGTCAAAACTGCATTGTATTGGCACAAGGAGAGATATTCTGTCCAATGGAACCTAATTGACAGTTCCGATATAGATTCTCCCATATATGGGCAACCAATATTCAACAAGGCCACCAAGCCCATTCAACTGGGAGAGAATAGCCTCTTCAACAAATGGTACTGAGAGAAATGAATATCCATATCCAAAAGAATGAGAGCAGATCACCATCTCATGCCCTTTATAAGAAGTAACTCAAGGTGCATCAAAGACCTAAATATAAACAAGACCATAAAACTCCTTGAAGATAATGCAGGGAACATCTTCAAGATCTTGTAGTAGGAAACGTTTCATAAACTTTAAACCCAAAAGGAACAAAATAAAAAAATAGATAAATGGAACCTTCTCAAATTTAAAACTTATGCGATTCAAAAAAGTTTGTCAATAAAGTGAAAAGGCAACCTATTCAATGGGAGAAAATATTTGGGAACAACTTATCTGATAAGGCTCTGATATGCAGCATATACAAAGAAGTCATACATCTCAAAAAGAAAAAGACGACCCATTTAAAAATAAGTAAGTGATTTGAACAAACACTTTTCCAAAGAGGAAATACAAATGGCTAAAAAGCACATGAAAAGATGCTCAACATCACTAGCTATTAGGTAAATGCAAATCAAAACTACAGTGAGATATCATCCGACACCCATTAGACTGGTGGGTATTAATAAAAAGGAGAACTACAAGTGTTGGAGAGGCTGTGGAGGAAAGGGAACTCTCATTCACTGTGGGTGGGAATGTAAAATGGTGCAGGTGTTGTGAAGGATGGTGTGATGAGTCTTCAGGAAGCTAACGACAGAATTGCCGTATGATTTAGCAATCCCATATTGTATATATACCTGGAAGAATTGAGAGCAAGGACATGAACAGATATATACCTACTCCAATGTTCATTGCACTCTTATTCAATATTGCCAAAAGTTGGAAGGAGCTCAATTGTCCATCAACAGATGATCAGATAAGTAAAATGTGCTGTATAGATATAATGGAATAATACTCAGCTGGAAAAGGAATGAAGTATTGACACACACGACAACATGGATGAATCTTGAAGACCATATATTGAGTGAAGTAAGTGAGTCATCAAAGGGCACATATTGCACAACCTTACTGATATGACCAAAGCATATTGAGCAGACTCACACAACTAATGTCTGGAAAATATGTTACCAGGAGATATAAAAGGAGTAGAGAATGGTGAGCTGATGTTCTATCTGAATAGAACCTATGATAAGATGAAAGGGAGTGATTTGTCATTGGATAGAGGTGATGGTTGTGCAGGAATGTGAGTGGGTTTGATCATGCTGGAGTGTTAATGTGAGCAGGTTTCGGAGGTGGGATGGACTCTCCATGGAACTGGTTGAGGGCTGGAGAAAGAAAAAGGTGAATTCTGGGGATTTGTAGGCATGTCATTGAAACTAAAATGGTGGAATATTCTTTTGGAAAATATGGCAGGGAAGGGTCACTGGTGCAGGGTGTTAGTGTTGAGGGATCTGTGGGAAAGGGTGCACCAGGGGCATCCTTTTATGGAATATAAATGTGTTGATCTAGTCAGAGTATATTATCTCAATGGATGGAGAACCAGACAATAAACAAGAAAATATTAATCTCCCATCCAGGGGAGACCTGCTAAATTCTCAAATAGAGGAGCAAGAATCTCTCAAGTACAAAGGCAGTGCCTAAAAAAGAAAACAACTAGTATGTCAGACCCTTGATATTAATGCATGTAACTATGAAACTTATTCTTCAAAAGTGGAAACTTAGTGACTACCCTAGGTTCTGAGGGGAGGGGAAGGAAGAATTGGTGGAACATAAGACATTTTTGCAATTGTATTTGTTCTGCATGATCTTGCAATGATGGATACAAGCATTTATATATCTTGTCAAAACCTATGAAAGTGTATGGTGCAAAATGTAAAACATAATGTAAACCATTGACCATGGTTAGTAGAAATATTTCAAGATTTGTTCATCAATTATAACAAATGCACCATACTCACATAGGTGTTATCAATGGGGTTAAATGTGAGAAGGGGAGGGAGTGGGGTATAGAGGAATACCCTTTATTTTCTATGTGATTTTTCTGTAACCTAAAGCTTCTTTTAAAATCAAGTGGTAAAAATAAGACACTGTAGGAACATGCAGAAGAAATTGTCAATATACATAAAAGATCTTACACTGATGAAAGGCACAATGCAAAAAATTTATATTTTATTCTATTTTTTTGGTTTGTTTTTGGGGAGGTTTTAGATTGCAAAAGGGGGCAACTGTGGCAGGAGAGGGTCACTGGTGTGAGATATCCGTGGTGGGGGATTTATGGGGAGGGGTGCACCTGGGGCAGGTCTCTATGGAATATGAATGTGTTCATATGGTCATAAGGTATGTCTCGGCAGGTGGATTCCCACAGAATAACCGATGGAATATTAAACTCCCATCCTGGGGAGACCTGTTATATTTTCTCATATAGTGGTAAGAATCTCTAGAGTCCATGAGTAGTGCCTAGAGAAGAAGGACACCATTACACCAGGCACTTGATATTGATACTTGTACTCACAAACCTTGTTCTTGTGAAACTGAAACCGAGCATAGAAATATATATATTGCCTAAGAGTTCCCTCCTGAAAACCTCCTTGTTGCTCAGATGTGGCCTTTCCCTGAGCTGAACTCAGCATTTAAGCCAAATGCCCTGCTCCTGGCATGGGACATGACTCCCAGTGACGGGCCTCCCTGGCAACAAGGTTTTATTAGGGTTAGTTTTTATTGATGTATCTCCTCATCATGTGCTGGATTTTCCCCCTTGTTTGGTTTCTTGATGATCATTGTTTGGATATTGTGAATTTTACTTTTTGTGATGGATATTTGTATTACTATAACTGTACTTAGGATTTCTTCACATTCAGAGTTCAGTTATGTAGGAATGCTTTAAGATTTGTGGATAGAACCATATCAATGTTTACTACAAGGCAATTTTTTCACAGCTACTGAGGCAGACCTTTGTAAACACACCTCTCAGTGTTTGGCTGTTGAATATATGCACAATTCCCTGCACTGCATTAGTGCCTGGCACTTTTCCCTCTAGATATTTTGGATAGTTCTTTTACTGGCCTTGAACACAATTCTCACATGTGTGGGCAGAAGAGTATCTGTTTAAAATATAAGGGCAATCCTCTGCAGATCTCCAGGCTTCTTTTCCTGGGCTCCTATCTCCTCTGTGGCAATGTGTCCTGTAAACTCTAGCCCCCTCATCTCCCCAGAATTTCTGTTCCATCTCCTCAACTCCACCTGTGTACTCATTCCCTGTGCTGCAGCCTGCAAATTCTCTCAACTCAGTGAGCTGGTAAAACAATTGGGAATTGCTCAATTGTTTTCTATCCCTCAGGGTTCTCTTACTTTCATTTATATGTCTTGTAATATACACATATATGTACATATATGACAGAGAGAGATAGAGAGAGAAACAGAGAGAGAAAGTAAGTTATTTAAATGGTTTCAGGAAGGAGGGGTGGTAGGTGGCTCTAAAACCAAATGAGCCACATTTTTGGTATTCATGTGGCAAACCCTCCTTTTTATTGAGGGGCTCGATTGAGTTACTTGCTTGTGACAAACAGAACACAGGACAAATGAAGGGCTGACACTTCAGATAATAGGTAATACAAAAACAATGGCTTCTTCCTTGGTTACCCTGGCATGCATCTTCTGTCGCTCTCTCAGCCCCTTAACCTCAGACAAATCATCCAATATGTTTTCAGGTAGTCCTATGGATAATTCCAATGTCAGGGTCATTGAGACCTGAGAACCATCTAAATGAGTTCAGAAGCAGATCCCACACCATGCCTCATCTGTGACTTCAGAGTAGATTGCAGTCACACCTGACAGCTTGATTGCAGCCTCATGTTAAATAATGAGAAAAGGCACCAAGCTAAATTGCTGCTGGACTCCAAATACCAAGAAACCATGAGGTATTCCTGATCTCCAGAAACAATGAAATATTGCAGGTTTATTGTTTAAAACATCTAAGTTTTTGAAAAATATTTTTGAAAAACAACTTGATATTGTATGTTTTTCATCTGGGCATACATATAAGGTATCTAAATGTGTTTAAACATTGACAGGGCATTGTCACAGTGGGTGTAGATTCACACAATAACTGAAAGAATACTGAATTTCCATCCTGGAGAGCTCTGCCACATTCTCTAATGGACAAGGAACAGTTCCCCAGGTGCAGGGGCAATAACTGGTAAAGGAGGATGGTTCTTTGATGGGCCCTTGATACTGATGACTATGCTTGTGAGCCTCTGCTCTTAGGAATCATCCATCCTGAATGACACTGCAATGACAGATATAAGCCATTTTATAACTTCCCTTATCCTGTAGGATTGTGTGGGAGAGAGTGCAAACTACAATGTGAACTATGGTCCATGCTCAATGGCAAAGCCCCAGGATGCATTTATCAATTGCAATGAATATGCCACACTAATGAAGCATGTTTTTATGTGGGAGGGTGTGGAAGGTGTGGGGAGTGGGGTATATGGGAATCCCTATTTTTGTGTATAACATTTATGTAATCTAAGTATCTTTTAAAAAATAAAAAAAAATTAAAAATATATAGTAATGTTTTTGGTACATGGAAGTGATGTGATGCCACCAACAAGAACAACAAAAAACAAATTTATAAGAGGAGCTTGGAAATCAGATTGTAGATTTTTTAAAAAGTGAGTGAAAATATAAAGTTTCTTGTTAACATTGTTAACAGAAGTCACAGTTTGTTGGCTAAGGCTGCCAATGAGAGCTGGCAGGCAAGTGATATGTATCTTGCTGTAAGGTGAATTAAAGGTTATCAATATTATATAGTGGCATAATATTTAGCAACACTGCTGCTTGAGGTAATGTGGAAAGAGGAAAATATTCTCATTGAGCTTGGTGATCTCGCTAAGGAGATTTCCACATGAGCTGTTGAAGATACTGACTGATTTCTTCTTGTTTAGAAAAGAAGATAAGAAAAATAAATTGAGGAAAAAAATGTTAAACAGGAAGGAGTCATAACACGATGATTTTGCAAACAACTATTAGCCTCTCCAAATGGAAAATTATACTAAAATAAAAAATGGTTGTTTAACAAGTATCCGAATAAGGGCATTACCAAGAAACCTGGCCTTCTATAAGATACTTTAGAAAAAGACAGTCTCCAAATTTCATTGGAAAGGGCATTATGAAGTACTGTTAATTAAGACTTAAGAAAAACCCCCAGGGGTTGTTCTATTTAATTTAAAGATTATGTCTTCCTTGATACAATGGGCAATGTCCCTGCTAGAGAACTCAAACTGAGCATTATTAAGAAAAGTCCAGTATCCATTCTTCAAGAAGTAGGTGACAGCTGCTACATAAAACCTGCAGATCATGTAGATAATTGTGTAAAGTAGACACCTTCCACCAAGAAATTACTAAACAAAATTCAGAGGACTGAAGCCAGAGACAATCTATTTTTAAGTTAAAGCTACCTTGGTTTTATAATTTTAGCTATTTTCTTTCTATTCTGCTAAGATTCTCAATCACTTCCTTATTACCCCTTATCAATGACACCTATGAGAAACCTCTCCTTGGTGTTGGTGTTCCTATCCTAATTTTCTTCTTTATATATGTTCAATATCTGCCTACATTACATTCAAGGTTTAGCTTAGTCAATCAAACTAAATGATGCATTTGTGACTATTTTCCCTTGGTGCCACTCAGCTCCCATCACAACAAGAATCTTAAGATGAATCAATTGTTTTCCTGAATAATCTAATTTAACCACCATGTGGCTTCTAGTTGGCAAATGCAAGAAAAGGCAAATGTTCAGAATTCTAAAAACTATGACATGACACCCAGGATATGAAATTCCTACCTGCACAAAATTATCATATGTGGACCTTTCATAAGAACCAGCCGTTCAATCCATATTTTTACAGGAAGAGCTTAAAAGGGGAATGTATAAATGCTGGCAGACATCCAGAATCTCCTTCATCTTTACAGACCTTACAAGTGTGGCTCACAAATTAAACTTTATAAATTTATTTTATTTTTTTATTTTGTGCTGTAGATGAGTATTGTGACTTTTCTTCTATAAACCTAATTGCCTGGTAACAGACCACTCTTATGAGTGGGCATTGGGGACCACTCTTATGAATGGGGCCAAAACTGTATTATTGGACAATACCATAGGGGTACTTTAGACAAACACAAATCATATGTTTTCCCCAATGACTGTTAATGGGTTTATAGCACGTAAGCAAGTCTAGGTTCCTACTCACAAACTGGTCAAGGATTTGTTTTTCAATACTTTCATGTCTGCCATCAAGATTATCTCTGAGAACACCTAGGAGCAATTTTTGCCTTTCAATTTCACTCTCATCAAAAGAGATGTTTAGATATCGATATCTTAATTCAAGAAGGAGAATTACTAGATCTCAATTTAAGAATCAATAATTCAGTCACATATCTTAGTTTACCAAGGCTGCTATAACAAAATAACAAAATATTTGTTGTAGCAACCTAGAAAATTAAGACATTTGTCAATATATAATCTTCATTGTAAATTTATAAACATAAA
>JAQZBX010047474.1:0-11894 GCA_029593785.1 Cabassous unicinctus
AAGCAATAGTCGTAGTGTTATAATAGAGTCAAACCTCAAATAAGCAATTCATAATTTTGCATAAAATAAAAATATCATAATGAGGATTTGACTTTTTCATAAACAAGTTTATTACAGATTCACAAAATAAAAGAACAGAAAAACAGGATTTGAGGCCCTGATATAAATATTGGGGCTTCTGAAAATGAATGAAACACTAGTAACTAACATAGAAACTGCTAATGAGGAATGGAGGTAATGGTATAATACTGATGAATTCTCAAGAGGAATGAAGACATCAATATAATATTGGGAAATTCATATGAGGGTTTAGAGTTCTGATGTAATATATTGAATCCTTACTAAAGGAATGGCAGAATTTATATAAACTTGGGGAGTTTTAATAAGATATGGGTGCACTTTTATAATGTTGGGTACCTTTTGTGAAAACTGGGGAACACTGGTATAATAATAGAACAGATTTCATGGTGATAGGAGGCACACTTTAATATTTGGTAATTTATGATGAACATTGGGAATCTTCTGATGGGAAAATTCTGATGGCAAATGGGATCTGAGGAATGGAATCGGGATGGAAACTTTGGGAAAATTTTATGAGGAATACAGGCACTAGCATAATAGGAGAAAACTTCTGAATAAAAATAATAAAAATGAGGATACTGGTAATGTATGGAGGAATTTCTAATAAAGAAGGAGAACATATAATCCTGGGAAAGTTCCAACAATGAATTGAGATTCTGATATAATACAGGGAAACTCCTAATGATGAATCAGGTCACTGAAATAATATTAAGAAACTGCCATATCAAACACCAGTATAATATGGCAAAACATCTGAAAATAATAGCTGCAAAGTTATAATATTTAAAATATTCTAAAAAGAAATAACATCACTGTAATCTTGTAACCCTATGGAAAAACATAATAAGGATAGAGACACTGTGACAATATTGAAAAACATCTGTTGAAAATAAGGCAGTTATATAATGAGAAAAATTCATATGAGGAATGGACAACCTGGTGTAATATTGGGAAAATTCTGATGAACAAAGGCTTCCTTTTATAACAGAAAATTTTATTAGGAATGTGGACTTTGATAACATTTGTTAAAACTTTTAATGAGAGGGGCTGGATGTGGCTCAAATGGTTTGGCGTCCGTCTCCCATATGGAGGGACCTGGGTTCAATTCCTGGGACCTCCCGGTAAAAATAAAGAAGAATATAGAAGTCATGTGGGCTGCCAGTCCCTGCAAGCAAGTGCGCCACCAGGCCCCAGATGCAAATACCCAGTCAGGCCCCATAAGGGGTTGAGCCCCCCAGGTCCCTCGCATGGGTGTGCCATCAGCACGATAATGACATAAGAGAGTGACACAAGGGAGATCCAAGATGAGACGCCCAGAAAAACCAGGAACAAAGGTGGCACACACAATAGGATGCCTCTCTCCCACATTGGTGTTTCCCAGGATCGAATCACTGTGAAGACAGGAGGAGAAGTATGAGAAGAGAGGGCAGGAAACAGACACAGAGAATTGCCCAGTGAATGGATGCAAAAAGAGCAAAAATGGGGTGGGGGGAGAGGTGTGTGTGTAAAAATGGAGAAAATTAAATAAATAAATAAATCTTAAAAAAAATACTTTTAATGAGAATGTATTCACTGGTATCATATGTACAAATATATTGATGAATGGGCACTGGTATAATATAGGGAAATTTTTGAAGTGGAATGGGAGCACTGATATCATGTGAGCAAACTTCTGATGGGGAAGGGAAAATAGTGTAATCTTTGACAAGTTTTGAAGAGGAATATGGAAGTGTTAACAAATAGAGAAACTTCTGATGAGGAATGGGGGCATTCACATAGTATTGGGAAATTCCAATAAGAAGTTTCCCAAAGAAATGGGGATACTGGTAAAATCTGAGAAAATGCTGATTATCATGGGGAAATTGATGAAGTATTAGAAAGTTTCTGAAGATGAATAAGAACACTGGTAACATAGGGACAAAAAAAGGAAATGGGTGCACCAGTATCATATTTGGAATCTTCTATTAAGGAATGGTGGAGTGCCTTAATGTGGAGAAACATATAATAATGGGAAATGTTAAATGTGATCAAACTTCTGATGAGAAATTGTTGTAATGATGTGATAATTGTATAATTCTGACTGGGTTTGGGGGTTCAGAAAATAAGACAGTTCTAATGCAGATTAAGAGAGCAGGTCCAATAAGGAGACAATTTGTTGAGGAATGGGAGCCTTGGTATAATATTGGCAATCTTCTGAGGACGAATGAAGGCTTTAGAGTTTTATGGGAAAGATTCTGATGAGAAAGAGGTCACTGGAATAATATTAAGAAATATCTGAAGAGGAATATGGGTACTGATATCATATGGAGAACTTCAGTTGATCAAGGAGGAAGTGGTAAAATCCTGGAAAACAGGATGAACAATAAGGCCATATATATACTAATGAGAAATTTCCAATGGGGATTTCATGTAATTGTATTATAAAGCGGAATTTCTGATAATGAAATATCATGTGAAAATTCCAATGAGGAATGGAAGCACTACAGTTATATTCAGAAACTACTGGTGATGAAAGTAGACAAAAGTGTAAGATGAGGGGAATGGTAGATGAGGAAAGGGAGCACTGGCTTAATATTAGGAATTCTGAAGATGAATGGGAGTACTGGTGTTTTATTGGGAAACTGAACTGAAAGCATATTTACAAATATCTTATGAAAATGGCTGCAGTGAAATAATATGGGGAAACATCTGATGAAACTTGGGGGAACTGGAATCATATATAAACATTTATAATGAGGAAAAGAAACATTGATATAATATTAGGAATGTCCCAAAGAGGAATGGAGACACTAGCATAATAGTGGGAAATTTTTGAAGAGGAATGGCAGCAATGGTATAATATTGGGGTACATATGTTGAGGAATGAGGTTATTGGTATAATATTAATAATGCCCTATAGAGTAATAGAGGCATGAGTGTAATATTAGGAAATTTTGATGAAGAAAGGGAATAATAGTATAATATTGGAAGACATCTGATAGGGATGAGAATAATGGGAATTCTTATAGGATAAGAGGCACTGGTATGATATTAGTGAAGTTGCAATGGGATTGGAAATAGTACTATAATATTGGGAAATCTCTGATGAGGAATTGGGGCACTGATATACTATTGAGAAGATTCTGATGAGGAATGGAGCACTGATTAAATATTTAGAACATCCTGGGGGAATGGATCCCCTAGTTTTATATTGGGAAATGAGGAATGGGGTCACATATAATATGGGATGTTTGTGATAAGGAACGAGGACACAGAAATAATAATAACCTTCTTATGAGGAGAGGTGCACTGTATAGTACTGGTAAATTTCTAAGTATATTTTAATCACCTCAGCCTTTTAATTATTTATTTTTTCCCAACAAAATCCACTTTCCCTTCCACCATTTTCACATGTTCAAATGGACACATATTTCAACATCCTGGTGAATTGCCACTAACACCATGATATTTCCCAACTGGTCCTACTTCTCCTAGGTTATACATCAACTAGTGATGTCTTGTATTCCTTTATGTGACATTATTTTATTTAGTGATTTGCATAATAACACATAGATCTTGCAGATTAAGAATATCTCTGTCATCCTTAGTGGTTATAAGTAGATGAATGAGTAAATTACAATAAAATGTTTAGGCATATGGAAAATTTGATATAATATCAAGGTTTAAAGCAGGGAATACAAATGTACACAATTATTACTACTAAATAAAATTTGTATACATATAAAATTTAATGGAAATTAGTATAAAATTAAAACAATTAAAATTTTGATATTATGAGTAATTTGTTCTCAAAGTTTTATTTTATATAGTTCTGCTATTTTCATACCTACTTATCTGATATTTCCTGACTTCACATTCATGCATTTCTGTTTATGAAATAATCTCTTACATTCATTAAAGTCACCCCCTGAAAATGAGTAGTAACTTAGCTCACGTCTCTCCAACATTGAAGGACAACTAGCTGAAGCTCTTAGGTCCTGCATGATTATAGATTACACATACACATACATACATACATATTTGAATGTTCATGAATTTTCTCTGTGGCTGTATAGACAGTTCAGAAAAATGTTCACATTATTTGAAATTCCTTGGCCAAGTGTTTTTAAAAAGTATCCTGGGAAATAAAGTTTTTTACATGTATTTTTATCTCTATGGAATAGAGTCATTAATGAGTTTACAAAGAAAATTTCAAGAGAAAGAAGAAACAAGTTTGCATGTATTCCTAGTAAAGTTGCCCCTGAGGGCTTCTGGCCTGATTTTAAAGTCTTGTTAGTCTCAGTGAGACTTTCTTCTAGGTTCATGCTCTGGAAATTTCCGTGGTAATTTGCAGTAGTACAACCTACAAAGGGATCTGGACTCCACAGTTCCTGTGCAAACCCCATCTTCTCAGTTCTGAAGCCTAATTCCAGAGGAAAGAAAATGGATCAAAGTCAGGACATTCTCTTCCTTTTTCCTCAGCAAAGGACCTTACACTGGGCATGGGAAATATGTTGTCAAGCAAGGTTTGGGATTGTTAAGGAAAAATTTGAATGTCCTAGAAAATGAGACTGGAATCCTACATGGAATATTTACTAAAATATATCGAGATGTTAGGCCTGAACAAAAGATGGCCTTGACCCATATTAAATGTCTGAGAATTACTTGAAGAATAGATACTAGGCATAGTCTTGTCCACTCTAATAGATTTATTTCAATATTTAGTTTAAATAAGTCTTAAGGAAATTAATTAAAAATTTAGTAACACAGACTCTCAGACAATTTTGCTGCATAACATCAACACTTTGTTTGTTTTCTATAGTAATCATTATTCCTTTTCACTTCTTTAACAATCATTCAAAGACATTATGCCTACAGTTTTTATTCTGTTTCTTCCCTGAATAATCAATTTGCCTCTCCCTGTCTCGCTCGCTCTCTCTTTCTCCCTTCCTCCCTCCCTCTCTCTCTTCTCTCTATCTGTATTTCTATCTCTATGTCATCTCTCTCTCTTCATCCTCCTTGCTAAACTCCTGAGTAATATTATGCAGCATTAAGTTGTAACACTTTTGAGAATATACCAATATTTGAGAGCCTTATCTCATCTTTCCATTTTAACTATTCTTACATTACCTCCATGGTCCCAGACTCCTAATCCAGCTTCTTTAGGCAGGGTATGCTCCTCAGGAACCTCATTTTCTGTAAGTTGAAATTTTACTTCTTTCAATTTCCACAAAAATAAAACCACAATATTAAAAATGTCCTTATAATTTTTTGGAAATTTGTCCCTAAGTTGCTGTAGTTTAATAGTATGTTCTCAAGTTGATAGATTTTAAAACAGTATTATCTATAGTATTTAATTTTCTTTATTTTGACCTATTTCAAAAATAAAAATCATACTGATACTTGATTGTAATTATGTTATATATACAAATATATTTTCCATAAATTTGAATTTTGAGATATTGATTTCAAATCCAGGAATAGAATCTTTATATATGTTCATCTTTAGCATTCCATATAGTTCCATAATTTAATTAGAACTGCTTCAGTTCATTTATAATATTAATTTTGTCCTTAATACTGTTTACTTTCTGCTCTATTAATCAATAAAAATGGAGTACGTCAAATTATTTTATTCCATTATTATCTATGAATCCCTATATTTTATTATCTTCCTTGACAAGCATTGTATAATCTCACTAATCTCATAAATTTGGATAGTTCTATGTTCACTGGAAATTTATTATTCAATAATGTATGCTTAACTTCTTTGTCTTCTGAAATTTATTATACAACAATACATATTTAATCTCCTGTTTTCTTTTTTGATTCAATTCCTAATGTGATTATTATTCATATTGCAATGTCTACTTTTATTCTTATATATATTTTTATTCTTTTGGTGTATTTTTTTTTTTGTTTTTCTTCTTATATGTTTTGCTGTTTTTCAAATATTATTGACATATTGGTTTTTAATTGTGTGATTCATTATTCTGAAAATTATTTGTTCTTACTTTTGTTTCCTTTATTTTCAGAAATTTTCTTATTGATTTTCCTTTATTGCCTTTGATTTGAGGATCTCTTCTGATATTCTCCTGTCCTCTTAAAATCACATTCTATTGTTAAAATTTTCATTTAAAATGACAAATCTATTAATATCACCTTCAAATTTGGAGTTTTCTCTGTGTACGCTAGCAATTTATTTTAATTGCATAAAGTAAGAACAATTCTTGTATTAACTTATATGTAGAGAAGTGTTGTCACAGCCATTTCTGGCTAAGGCTAGAAATTGATGCCTGATGCACCTATACACAAGTATGGAGACATTCTAAAGCATCAAGAAAATGCTAGAAGGTTGTTCTAGAATTTGTTCCAAAAATCTTTAATTATTTAAAGTTTAATAAACTTCATATCTGTTCCCCTTTTAGCTATTTATTAATTTGTCATTTAAAAATTCTACCATCATAGATTAACCTCCATTGACTACAATAAAAATTGAAGAAAATATTAATGAAGCTTAAATTCTCTTTGGGGGCCAATTATAGTATCTAAAAGATGAAAAGTGAATTAATTTTATTTCTACATTCCAGCAACCAGCATTTTGTGCACTGCTTTTTTCACTCTGAATAGTTAAATACGGAGGTATAGCTACAGCACACAATATCTGTGCCTTGTAGATTTAATTGAGGTCTTGTGTTAACTGGATAATATCTGAAATATTTAATACATGTCAGTTCATTTGAAAGTATTATCAATTACAAAATTAAATAATAATTAATAAAAATACATTCATTGCTTTTATTCCACCCTAACCAAAATCTTATATATATGTGTGTTTATATCTATATGTCTGTGTGTGTGTGTGTGTATAATTAAGTATGTTTTACTTACTGCCTTTTTACATTTGTGATAAAATAAGGATGTGAGGGTTAAAATATCTGTTAGGTTAATTGATTTTTATATATCATTATTAAGAACATTGATTTTCATATATTCTTGTCTGGAAGTTATAAGAAAAATTAAACATGACCATATTATATTTTTCAATCATGTAACTTGTTAGAAATAGAAGGAACAAAATAGCCCCACTCCCTTTATCATAGAAAATTCTGTTTTAATACACGATGAATCATGCTTCTTTCTCTTTCTTGGTTCTCTTAAGGGAAGAGATTCCCTACCCAGCATCAAGAGAGGGAATTGGACCATGTTGACAGAGGTTATTCTTACTGGGAAACCTACCACCAGAACACTAACGGGAATCTTATTCTTGATTCTGTTATTGGATTATGTGGTGGTTGTTCTTGGAAACACCCTCATCATTACACTGATCGTTGTGTATTACAGGCTCTGCTCACCCATGTATTTCTTCCTCAGCAACCTCTCTTTCAGTGAAATATTAATCTGTGCTGTTCCCAAGATGCTGGCAGGATTCCTGTCAGAAAGGAATAGAATCTCTTTTAGTGAATGTTTCACCCAGTCCTATTTCTACTTCCTTTCTGGATGCACTGAGTTCATCCTTTTTGCTGTCATGTCCTATGACCTCTATGTGGCCATCTGCAGTCACCTTCTGTACCCTACAATTATGACTAGCTCACTCTGCGTCCATCTTGTCATCCTCTCCTGGGTTGGTGGTTTTGTCCTCATCCTCCCATCCACCATCCACAATATGGTAGTGGCCCCAATGAAATTGACCACTTTTTCTGTGACAGTGCTCCCCTCCTCCATTTGGCCTGTGTTGACATATGTGCCGTTGAGCTCATAGATTTCCTCAATTCCCTTGTCCTGTTCATCAGCTCCCTTTCACTCACAGTGGTCTCCTATATTTATATCATCTCCACCATTCTGATGATACCTTCAGGACAAGGACAACGCAAAGTTTTTGCCACTTGTGCCTCTCACTTCACTGTGGTCTCTATGGGCTATGGGGTCTCCATCTTTGTTTATGTCCATCCCTCACAGAAGAGCAGCCTCCATCTCAACAAGATCCTCTTTATCCTCTCCAGTGTCATCACACATCTCCTAATCCCTTCATCTTCAGTCTACAGAATGAATCCATGAAAGATGCACTGAAGTACACCTTGCCCAAGTGCCAGGGATTCCTTAAGAGGATGAGGTCCAAGTAATTGAATGAGAATCATTCCAACCATGAGAAGTCTCAGTCTTACTAAGAATGAGTCCACAACTTGATACTGTAAATTGGAGATTACTACACTATATATTTATATTATTTCCAAATATAAATAATAGTTTGAAAGTATTACTGTACATATGATGTTTTAGGATGGCTAAATAAACATTAAAAATTACAATGTCCTGGTGGTAATAGGACATTTGTGGCAGTAGGTATAGTAGTTAATATACGTGTTGGTGCTAGTGCTCCTGGTTAAAAATGGTCAAAGTACTAGTAGGTATTATATAAGTGTAGTACTTGGCTGCATTTACATGTATGAATTTGGAAAGAAGAGCCAATTCAGCTCTGGGTCAGGTAAAAAGACATGTACATACAACACATACATAATAGAATATAAACAAAGAATAAATTCTGAGGTACATAAACACCAATTGTAACCTAGCATTGACTATTATTGAGGTTATTGACTTTTTTATTATACATTTTAACTATATTTATTTCTCACATTTTTCCATGAATTTTGCCTTTAACATTTCATTTCTCTTTTATGTCAGTTCATGCATCTTCTTCATGAAGTCCTCATTTTATTCCATCTACAAAGAAAGAGTTTCTTCTCTAATGAACTTGACATTTATTTGTACTATTAATTTCACCACTTTATGGATGTAAGAAAAACCATACCAGTTAGCCCTCATCAACCCTTATACCATTGTCATTATGAAATTTTATTGTACTTACAATTAATTTTTTTTTGCTTTTATCATTCCCTCAAAATAAGATTTAAATGTCAAGGAAAGTGTTGACTTTCTTATTAAAGGCCCCAGCCCTTATTACTGGATAAGAATAGAAGCATTAAACAATTGGTACCTGGTAATTTTTTGTCCTTTTGTATCTCTCTTTTCTCTTTACATAAGTTCTTCAGATACCCAGTAAAACCCGACTTGCTCACATGTTGATAACATGAAGTCTATCTCTAAATTTTATATTCACATCTTTCAAAGAAGAGAGATTGTGTTAGTCCAAGTTTGAAATATCCCAGTGACACAATTTGATTATTCTTTTAACCAGGTACATTTCCTATGACCTATCATATATAGCCAGTATTTTCATGTCATGACAAGTACCAGAGGGCTTTTGAGAAGAACCAGTTTCCAAGAGGAGAAGAGATTTGTGTGGGATCGTCATTGTCAATATTTTTCTTATTCATTCACTTATAGAAACAGGAAAGTTTACTAGCCAGGGGGATTGATGCTGATTGCCAAAAGGAAATTGGGTTGGTGCCATACAATGGAGACAATGGTCATCAACTCTTGAACCAGGAGAATTACTGTATAACACCAACAACTTCGTGCATTTTTTAAATTAACGAAGAACTCTGATGTGAAGAATGAATAAACAAATAAAAAAAAATACAAGGATTTGGAGCCTATAACAATGAAAATTGATTATACCTTAATATGGTAGAAACTGAAGTGCTCCCAGAGGGAAAGGGAAATAAGGAAGGCAGAAGAGAATTACCTACTAAGAGGTCATAATCTTGTTTAGAATTCAGATTGTAAAAGATATATTTAGGTTTTTGCTCCTTTTTCATTACATGAAATAAATTGATGGTGGCTCAGGTATTTTTAAGGCTTCAGGAGTATATCAGTCTAATATGCTATCATCCTACAGTTATAGTATTGAATTTATAAAACAAATCAACTTTATTGCAACATATTAATAAAGCATACAATTCATCCAAAGTACACAATTAATGGTATTTGCTCTAATCATATAGTTGTGTGTTCACCACTTCAATCATTATTAGAACATTTTCATTATTTCAATAATAATAATAAACAAACAAAAAAGAAAATTCCTCACCTCTCAATCTTTCTCTGCTTCTTCCACTGTACATAGCTGCTGTTGCTGGCTATTCTATCCAAAGTGTATAATCAATTGTTTTTAGTATAATCACAATGTTGTACATTCATCATTTCAAAAATTTTTGAAAAATTTCATTACTCCAAAAAGAAAGACTCCACACCCCTTAGCATTGAATTTTAGGTTTCCATTACATTTGGGTATGCTTGATAATATACTATTAAACTGCAACAACTTAGCACAAAAATTAAAAAAAATCATAAAGACATTTTTAATATTTCACTTCATTCTTTATGGAAATAGAAAGAAGAAAAATTTCAACTTACAGAAAATGAGGTTAGGGATGGGGATTTGGATAGGGCTGGGTAGGGATAAGGGTGTATGCATATTGCACACTGAGAAGAAAAGATGATAGACTTTGGAGGCAAAATCCATACATTTTATTCACCTGAAAAGCTGACAAATGATATCCTAGAGCTCTCTCTACAAGATAGCATATAATAGTGAGAGGTCATCAAATAATAATTCAATGTTGCTTCATGTCATTGTGAAAACTGATGCCTAACATAGTGGGTTTTTCCAAACTGCAAGTGAAGGAGGAGGTTTCCTTTGCCAGTTAACAGGAACGACTTTCCCATGGTGTGTAAACATTCAGGTGAAGTTCTGCTTCACAGGGCAATAAGGTAAAATGTGTGCATTTAACAGACTTCTGAAGTATTGTATTATATCTTGAAATACATACAACAGGTACACATGAGCAGATATGTTCATTTGAATCTGATTTGTTAAAAACCTACTCAATCCAGATCTATACCCAATTATTGTGGCTCCTGAATTGGAATACTCAATGTTCAATCAATGACAATGATTCTAAAATACATACGGAAATTCAAGGGAATTCATGAAGAAATAGAATTCGTGAAGAAAGAGAAGGAAAGAAGCCATTCCTTCCACAGCAATTCTCTATGTAATTAAGGCTAATTCATGATAAATGTGAAAATACAGAGCAATGGGAAATGAAAGACCTTTCCTTAAATGAATAACTCCATCTTCTCTATCTCACAGCTTTTTTGTCCCATCTTGTCTTTTCATGTGCTGCACATTATTATTTTTTGGGCCTTATATATGAAAATTATAAAAGAAATTGAAAATGCTGGAAAATTATGAGCCATTATCTCCTTAATTATTAGTTATGTCACATTCTCTCTTTCCTCTCTTTCTGCGGTATTTTGCTGTTTCCCTTTAATTCTTATGACCTTTTCTGTATTTTCCATAGTTTACTCTGTTTAATTCTCCATATATTCTTCTGATTTTTCTCTCTCTTCTGATGTCTATTAAATGCTGTTATAAGCAACAAGTGAGTGCTGTTTCAGTTATTTTATTTTCCCATTATAGAAAATTCATTTGTTGATTTTCTAGAATTTTCTGTTCTGTGCCAACATTCTCAATCATTACTTATATTTCCGTGAAGACTTTAAACATGGTTGTATTAAATCTATTCTGAAAACTTCTCTATCTTTGATCCCCAATAGATCTCGTTTTTCTTGATTTTTATCACATGGTATCATTTTCCTGTATGGTTGGATTTGTGTGTGCAGGATGCTGAGCAAGAAATATTTAAGACAAACTGATACCTAGAATACTGTTTTTTCCTTGTTTGAATGGTACACTTTTACTCCTTTAAGTCAACTAGGAACATCATCTATTTCATGTAGCCTAATTGGGTTAAGAACTTTCAAACATATGACTCAGTCCCTGGAAGCACAGGTGTTACTTTGTGTTTTGGCTTATTCTTAAGGTAAAGTCAATTTGGGCTCAATGTTAAGATCTAAATCATAAA
>JAQZBX010047475.1:0-20457 GCA_029593785.1 Cabassous unicinctus
AAGCCTCTTCTTTCAGTCTGTTTAACCAATTTAAACCCATGATAAGTTGCTGTTTGCCCTGTTGAGAAATAAAATTCATTTCTTTGTGAAATGAAGTGATTTTGCCCTAAGAATTACATACCATTCTACTTTACTATTGTATGTATATTTTCTGCATCTCTGATCTCCCTTGTTCACTTCTTACCAGAACTGATATGCCCCTGGCCAAATTTTACAGTTCTCTGCTATAAAGGCTCAAGTTCAAAAGGCCTTTTGGGGGGGTGGGGGGGGCAGATGTGGCTCAAATTGTTGGGGCGTCCATCTGCCATATGGAGGGACCTGGGTGCCGGTGAGCCGCCAGGCCCCGGGAGCCATGCAGCAAGATGATGACGAAACAGGAGAGAGACGCAGGGGAGAGACAAGACGAGATGCTCAAAACCAGGAACCGAGGTGGCGCAGATGGCAGAACACCTCTCTCCTACATCGGAAGTCTCCAGGATCGAATCCTGGTAAAGACTGGAGGAGGAGGGTGAGAAGAGATGGCAGGAAACAGACACAGAGAATTGCCCAGCAAATGGACACAAAACAGCAAAAACGGGGAAGGGGGGGGTTTAAAATGGATAAAGTAAATAAATAAAATCTTTAAAAAAAAAAAAAAGGCCTTCTGCCTCCACTATGAACAGCTCAGCTGGTATATTTCTAATGTTTTCCTAGCTCTGTTTCTGTCTCTGGGTCTGATTGTTGCTATTTTGTGCATCTCATACACATAGGGAAGTTTCATTCTTTTTTGCACTCTTGGATTTTTTTTTGGGCCCAGTAGATGGGGTTCTAATTCCTGCATGCTTTGAGGATATCTTGCAGACTGAGGGGTTGTCATTCGAAGCCCCTTTTATAGTGATCCATCCATCTGAATCCAAAAGTGTCCTCCACAATGGCCTGTCCTTGGGCTGATTCACCTGGGCTCCACCTCTTACCTTTGCATTCCCCCTTCAGGTGGGTGACAGGTGAGGGCCACTCCTTCTGTGCCTTGTCCCCACATGAGAAGGAAATTCACTTTGAGGTTCGTTGGTCAGAGTTAAGTCGAACATATTTCCATGTTACGAAGTGTTAGTAGACATACGGGAATTGAACCTTAAATATTGTCATCTTCACTGGAATCTAAAATTCTCACCCTATGAAGCTGAAATTTTATTAAGTTTCCCTAGAAGTTTTTAATTCAGAACACCTAATTTGCATAACTATTACTGATAGGAATGCATATAATATCGATATAACCTCAAAGAGGAGGAGGGAGGGAATAATGCTCCAGTATAATCTCCACTGTGTCCAGGCTTGATTGTGCTGGTGACCCTGACCTTCTCAAGTGATTGCTCCCTGTGGACAGAGAAGTAGTTGGATTTTGTTTAAATGCGATGCACTAGGTTAAGTGGTGTCATGGCAAATGTTTAATCACCAGCCCTCCAGAAGGAAAAAGCCCTGCTTTGTAGCATTTGCTGATTTCTGTGGTGGAAATGCTCCCACTATGACCAATTTCAAGCAACCAATGGGAAATCACTGGACCTGGAGTTGGGAAGATATGTAAACAGTTGGCTCTTGCAAATCAGTGTAAGCTGGCTCTAACACACCCCTGATAAGTCTCTGGGAAAGTGTGAATTTGAATTTTCCTTTAAAAGTCTTTTTTTTAATTAAAAAAACAAAACCTTTACTGTCTGAAGAAAGGAATTCTGTGTTTGTGTGTGTACATGTGCAAATGCAGGTATTTATCAATCTTTTTATCCAGTTATTTCCATTTTTAAACAATTTTCTAAATTTAGCTCTATTTGTGAACTCTTTACAAAGGCATGGAAAATTTAATAAGCAAACATATTCCCATTTGCTTTGTATTGAACTATAATTCATTGCATGCCTTCCAACAATTTTTGCTTAGTGGTTTTCCATTTTTATTTTCCAGTTACGTTCCTTTGACCTCTAAAACTATATTAATCTGCCCCATGCAAAAAAAATTCTTCCTTTCTCTGTCCTCTGTCCAGGTATGTGGCTGATGGATGGGGTGCTCCTCAGTGAATCCGGGGGCCAGACTCACCTCACAGCCTTTGTGGACCATTAGTCTGTAAAAAAGGTCCCTCCCACCCCCTCATTATTTCTTTGCCAACTTTTCCACATTTGGGCCATTTTAAGTTACATGGCTCATTTCTCATTAAGGTTCAGAACATTCGGTGCAGAACAGAGAATTACTTCAAAACACTGACAGTGAAATCTGTTGCTGTATCTTGGGCTCACTTTCCCTCCATTCTAAGTGTCCTCGATTATAGTCTTCACTTGAAGAAAGTAAAAAACACATTCATAGAAGAATGAGGAATGTCTGTCAGCCTAGTTGATAATTTCATTTACATTGAGGTCCTTTTTTTTTTTTTTTCATCAAAACATAGGTTTGGAAGAAAAAAAAATCAGGTAGGTTTGTGAGCGATAGTGGATTTAGCCTCTTTTTTTCCCCTGCGTCTGCTCTGCAGCATAATTTTCACATGCCCCCCAACACTGTTTCAGTGATAAACAACAAAGATACTGTCATTTAAGGAGATTTGTCCTGCTCAGCAGTGTTCCCCATCATATTAGTTTCTCAGCTGCCCCCAAATGACACTTTAAAGCAACAATACTCAAGGCAAGGGTTGGATTGTGGGTTTGCTTTTCTTATCGTTGCCTCATCAGATTTAGTCTTGTGAGTGCTGAGAGACACAGAAAATGCAGAAATGCTGGGCTGGTGTGAATCTTAGGATTCACATCAGTCTGGGAAGGGGTCTAAAGGAATGTTTTGCATTCCTCTGATTAGTAACTCACTTTGTATCTCACCCCCTCTCCCCAACCCCCAGTGAGGAAAGAAAATCTTCCTTCGGGTCTTAGGGTTCCTGAGTTGTTTGTGGGGAAAGATGCTGTCCCAGCGTCTGCATTTTGTCTGTTAGGCGTGGGGCCGAATGCCTCTCCCAGAACTAGAGCATTGGGTCTCCAGGCTACACCCTGGCCCGCGGGACAGTGAGATGCGAGCATCACTTGTCACCTAAAAGACTAGACACAAAGGTGGACGATAGGGTTGTGAAATCCACCGCCCTGTGAGAGCTATGGGGAGTGTACTGGTTTTAATTTGTGGGAGGGAGAGTCCCTGTAGGCGAGACTGAGCCCTCTTCCCACAGGATCTCCACACCCGTCACATTTTTTTGTTAAACCTCATGATGTGCAGAGTACTATGGAGCAGCGGTTTGTTGAGAAATGCCAAAGCCGTATTCTAGAGAAAAATAAAATCCCTATGCCTAGAGGAGGAGCTAGCTATGAAGATGGCCTGTGAATTATTTGAAAAGTACCCAAATGAATGTAGAATTCTGCAGTGTAAAGCACATTGGTGCTGAGGGGTTTCAGGCCCAGCCAGGCTTGGTGCGAGGCTAATTAGGAAAGGATGCACTGAGGAGGAAATTTGTAAGCTGTTGTTTTTTTTTAACTTTTTACTTTGAAATAATTTCAAACTTACAGGACAGCTGCAAAAATAATACAAAACCCATATAGAAAATTCCAACACACCCCTACCCAAGTACACCAACTTTTAAATTTTGCCACACTTACCTTATCATTCTGTCTATCCATCTGTCTATCCACCCACCCACCCACCCATCCATCCATCAAGCCATCTGTGTTTTCTAAACATTTGAGAGTAGGTTGCATATATCATGCTCCAGGAACACTTAATACTCCTATGTATATTTCATAAAAACAAAGGTATTCACTTATGTAGTGGATAAGGTTTTGAAGGAAGTCATTTGGTCGAGAGGGAAGAGTATTTAGCAGAGAAGGAGGGCAAGTCTCAAGACTTGGAAGGAGGAGAGGGAAAGCCTGCATACCCAGTGCCCCCACCCAGGGGCCCTCGTGCTGTTCCCACACTCCGTCCAGCCTTTGCTCTGATGTTGCCCTCTGAAGCCTTCCCCAACCACCCTGTTTAAAATCACCATCCACCTCCTCTCTCACATGCCCCTTGCTTTCTTCTTCTCCGTAGTGTTTATCACCTTCTAAAATACCTGCTGGAGTATAAGTTCCATAAGGACAGAGATTTTTTGTCTGTATTGTTCACCATTATACATAGTGCCTGGTCCATAGTAGGTGCTCAGTACTTTTTTTTTTTTTTTAAATAACTTTACTTCAAATTAAAAAATAAATAAATAAAATAACAGAAAAAGGCAGCTCAACAAGTTAATGGGATCATTACTCCTAAAAAGTTCTGCCCAGGCACTTTTATTTCATCTAATTCCAATTACTAACTCAGTTGATCCTCTAGTGTTCAGAAAGGTACACAGATTAGTTAAATGACATAGTCAAGGTCTCCTTATTAATTAAAAAAAAACGAAGAAGTGAAAAAAATGTTTAATCATATTCATATCTCGCAAAACCTAACCCCATATTCTTTTTTTGTTGGTTTTGTGTGTGTGTGTGTGTTTACCTTTAGCGTTAATATAGTACCAACTTTGCTTTTGCTACAAAAACATTACAATATTGTAAACTATATAAATTACGTTCATTATGTTTTCGTAGGTGCTCGGTACTTATATCTTGAATAAATGAATAAATGGGCTGTAGCAAGAAAGAAGCGTGGTACAGTAGGCAGTGTTTGGGGGCCTAAATTCTGGCCGGGAATCAGAAAACCTGGGGTAGGGCAGTGGGGCTCCTTGCTGGTAAAACAAATACTGGCCTAGATGACAGCTAACGCTCCTTCTGGCCAAGGATCTGGCAACATGCGTGAGCAGAGGGTACTAGCTGTTGAGCATCTTGGAAGCTACTTTAAGACTTTTGGGGCTCTTACCATGGCAGTGGGTAAATACTGTGGATTTCTGAACCATGGGTCAAGGTGGTGTTTGCAAAAATTGTTTTTGCCAGTCTTGTCCCAGTATTTTAACAGAGGGGGATGGGGGAAGCTAGAGATAACTTAATTTTTATCACCATTTAATAAGCCCTTCTTTCACTTCCTTTCCACTTATTTATCTCACCCAACTCCTGCAGACTTGAACCACCGGCAGTTGTTTGGGTTCATAGATGAATGAGCCAGTGAAGACTGGCTTTTGAGGCTCCTGTTTTAGGATACAAGAACTTCAAGAGAAAATTCGATAGGAGCAACCAACCTGTTTTGGTTTCAGGCTTAAACTGCGCAAGGCCCCTGAGGGCCTTTGTCTTGAAATTATAAAGCTTCTCTTCCCAGCCCACTCCACTCCAAAATCCCATCCCTATTGGGAGATGATTCACCTGAGGAGATAACAAACCTGCAAGCCAATCCTGACTTCTCATAGAGATAATGGGTGCTTATTTAGTGTGGAATTAACTTGCTTAAATATGTCACCATAGAATAATTAAGACAGAAATTATACCCCATAGAAGCCTCAGGCCTGAAATATTAACGTAGCAGAGACTAAATTTTATTGCTCGTTTCTGAGAAAAGCTTGACTATCAACATTTGAAAAGATGCTTCAGCTCCCTTTTATTTTGACAGACCTCTTCTTAAACTACAAGCCTGTCCTTTCGCCTTTCTACAGCTTATCTTCTTAGGCATCCTTATTCTTTCTTGTTTTGTTTCTTTACTTCTAGAGATAAATAAGGTAGGAGAAGCAGCGTGTCATAGATCTGGGTTCAGCCATTCACTGGTTTGGTTCCTCCACCTTTGAACCCCCCACTTTCCTTATCTATAAAATTAGAATCATAATCCCTGCTTTGCAGCTATGTTAAGGAGATTGTAAATAACAAGGAGGGGTATCTGGCACATATCAGGTCTGTACAACTGCAGCTGTGCTCAGCAATTCCTCTTGCTTTCATAGCAACAGCAAACTCTCATCTGCAAAGCAAATGTATAGTGGCCTCTCTATGAACTCCTGAGCAGTGCAAGTGTCCAGTTCCATTAGACAACAGACTTTAATGACCCAAGCCGGAGCTGGATTTTCACGAGTCCTTTGGATTAAAATACTCAGTGCTTAATCATAGAAGGGCATCGTTTGGTGTTGGCAGTTAGTGAAGTAGTCAGGGTTGTGGAAATGTATCATCAGGATTGTTGACAGTTCACTCTGTGCCCATGGAATAAAATGAAATGGGAGCAAACCCAAGAGGCAGAGGCCCAGCTAGGAGAGACACATGCAAGAGATGTGATGGTTGAGTGCCACGGTAAGCAAGGATTCCCCTCCTCAGGATTGAAAGCATTTGTGTACAGTTCCCATAATAAAGCATTTATTATAAAAACCACAAAGAGAAAATAATGGCATTTTTTGAGACACTATATATTCTGGCAGACACTATATCTAGCTTTTGCTTACATTTTTTTTTAGTAGGCAGGGTATAAATTATACATTTTAAACAAATAATACATGCTCTTTTTTTTTTTTCCTAAACATTAAAACCAAATCAGAACGGACAGCCTTTTCCTGAACAAATTTTAGGGAAAAAAAACTATACCCTTGGTAAGTGCACAGAATATTAATATAAATTGAGGATGAATACTGAAGAGTTCAGATTCTCATAAAACTCTCTTCTAAATAATTTTTTTCTGATTCGACTGCATCTTTATGAATACAGAGGTGCTGTGGGGCTTTATTTATTTTGCACAGAAAGTGATTTCATTTCTAATTCTTGTCCTGCTTCCCATTTTCATGATTCTCCATATAGTCTAAGAAACTTGGCATAATGAAATGTGCAAAATTACTCACTAATAAAATAATTACTAACAAAATTCATAACCATCATTTAGTAAACGGATTTTACAAAAGGAAAAGCTCATTATTTGTGGGATAAAATGTTTTATGTTTTTAACCTTATTCTCGTGATATTGCATAACATTCAAGTGAGTAACCAGGATTTTAACTCTTACTGTTTTGTTGCTTTGGAGGGCATTTTAATTATAGGAATTTATTTGAATCATCAGTTTTACTGTTAGAGCCAAATCATTCTCACGGCCTTATGGGAATATATACCACCAGGCAGTAGATTAATAACTATAAAAAAACCACTTGAAAAGGTCCCTGCAAATCTCAGATCAAAACTTGTGGCTTTTGGATTTTGCAATCTGCCAGCTTTTTGAAGCCTCTCTTTGGTAACATGATCTTTATGGCAAAGCCACCGAGCTAGACACTTGTGACAATTAAGCCCAGAAGTGCCCCCTCCCACTCACCCCCAGTGCCAGCTCCACCTAACAAGAAAGGGGATTGATTAGCCTGTACCCATTTGATCAGCCACACCCTCCTCTGTTGGTAGATATGGCAGAAAAATATGATAGTGAAGGAGACTTTTCCCTCCAAAAAAAAAGATTGGCAGAAGAGTTGGATTGTAGCCTGGACCACAGCACTTGGGAGGGCTCTTTATGGAGAGCCACAGCGGAAAGGAATTCTCTTTGCTGGTGAATTCTTCTGGCTCTTTGCACTGTCATTCCTGTAGCACATCAATTATCCCCCTCCGGCCCAGCCAGTTAACCGCCCCCTGATCTGCAGCCCCACAACCTCTCCACTCTTCTTACTTTGAGCTTGTGTTGTTGGAAACACAGCCACGTGGGGAATTTTGAGTTTGGGCACAGGGGACCAAATTGTCAGACTTTTCTGAACGTCCATGGAATACTCAAGGAGTTAACCAGAATGATTCTGGCTTTACTTGGCCCCCCCCTACTTCTTCACATAACAAAGACTTGGACACTGGAAAATACGCACAAAACATGAGCCAAGAATCTGAGTTCAGTGGGAGATAGCTCAAGAGGGGGAACCAATGGAAAGGCCTGGAGCCTTCGGGCACTTTCTGGCTGAGGCCTGCTGAATTACAAATGTGCTCTGTGGGTCAGGTTTTGTGACAAACCAGGTCTCTGGGTGGTAAGGGGGAAAACTGCTTCACTTCCTCAACTAGAAACTCTTATCCAGTGCTCTGCAGATGCGTTCCCTTTACCTTCCTTCCCCCCCCTGAGAACAGAGTCCCCAGTCTCTGGAAAGTAATGCTAAGAAAACAAACACTACAAAGGCTGGTAACAGGGGGATATCTCCCTCGAATGTTTTTTGTGACCATCTAGGTTCAAGGAGGAGGGGTCCCCAGCTACGAGAGCCAGCGGGGTCTCTTTGTAGTAGGCATCAGTATGTTTGGCCAGATGTCCTCCCAGCAGAGGGCAGAGAGGGAAAGAGAAAACAGACTCTTATTAAAAATAAGTCTCTGGAGGGAGGAAAAACAAGTCCGAGAAAGCGTGTCCAGTGGAAAGGGAGGCCAGGCGGTGCCATCTGATATTGATTAAATGCTGATACAGTCAGCAGTGGGAAATGCACATCGGGAGGAAGTGACCTTGCCCTTTGGAATGTGAACCAGGGACCACGGTCTGGGAGTGGATCCGCACTCATAACAGGCACGAGCTGTCCAGTGGCCAACCGAGGCCACTGGTAGGGATGTAGGGAATGCCCCCTGCCCTGGGGGTCAGCACACCTGGCTTGTGGGCTGCCTCACCTCCCCGGAACTTACTTGGCCCATCAGTAACATCTTGAGGCTTGGCCTGATGACCCCAAGCCACCTTCTCACCCCCAGATTCTGATATCTACCATAAGCCCCTCTTGGACCAGATCGTCTGAGGTTCTTCTAAGGGAAGCTACAAAATCACCCTAGAGAGGGGTAAAGAGCTTACCCACCATAGTCCTAAAAGCCCAAAGGTGCAAAACCAACCATAAAAATGCCATCCAGTCTTCCCACAGGAGATCAGCAACCCTGCGTCTTTTGTGCTTGTGACCTGCCGTTGCCATCACAGCAAGTTTCTTCTTTCTGAACATGGAATGTGGCATGTTTGTGGGTGTACCTCTATGTCCCCCACTCCCAATTTCAAAAATATTTTAACTCTTAACTGAATGTGAGGGGTCTTTGCTTCTCTTTAAGCTGCCAGATTATAGAGAGCCAGTGGGAGCTAGTGGGTATGTGGGAGTGTTCGCGTCCTGAAGTCCAGGGTGAGCCATCAGAGACTTATTTATTTCTTTGCTTTTTTTCCTTTTTGGTAAAGGTCATGATGACAGCAACATGTTAGTATAGGATGAGCCTAGATTCCAGTGGAAGTGGAAGCTTCCGTTGAGGTGAAAAGATCTCACACTAGGATGGTGGCAGTGGAAATGGAGAGGAAAGGATGACGAACGAGAGGCGCCACAGGCGTAGAGGAGGGACCCTGGCATTTGGAGTCAGACACGTCCGGGTTGGACTCTTGGCTGAGGCACATATGGGTTGTCATTTCAGCTCTCTCCAACATGCCTCCTCGCAGGGTTACTGTGTGGACAAGAGATACTGTGTATAGAGTACCTATCTCAGAACCTGGCACAGTCGGTAAGTGGATGTCAATGAACCACAGATGATGAGGATCATGGTAAAAGAACATCCAAAAGGAAGATGAACAGGGCCTGGTGACTGCCTGAATTGGAGAATAAGCGTAAGAGAAGGATTCAGCATGTCTTTGAGGCTAACAGCCTTAGGGGGTAGGATTGTAGTCCTCTTTAGGTTGGATGTAAATAAGTGGGGTGGAAGTTGGAGATCTGGTTTGGCAGGGCTAGTGCTGAGTCTTGGACATGAGATGTGCTGCTGAGACATACAGGTGGCTATTAAAGAAGTAGAAGAAAGGAAAAGAGATACAAAGAAATGGGAAACTCATGATGCAGAAAAGCTGGTTTATTCTAGGTCTGTGTGATCGATGAGTAGGTTTTTATAGCCTCACCTTCAAGGAATTCCCTAACTAAAAGTTGACCCAGCATGACTGTCTTCTAAACTAAACGCTTTGTTTTAGTTTCTTAGGCTGCTCCAGCAAATACCATGAAATGGGTTGGCTTTAACAATGGGAATTTATTAGCTCACATTTTTGAGGCCGGGAAAATGTCCAAATCAAGGCATCAGCAAGGCAATGCTTTCTTCCCAAGGACCAGCTGCCAGTGATCCTTGACTCCTGTCTCATGGCAAGACATATGGTGGTGTCTGCTGTTCTCTCCCTTCTCTTCTGGGTGATGTTGATTTCAGCTTCTTGCTTCCATGGCTTTTTCTATATACATATATTCACTCCATGTATAAAGGACTGGAGTAAGAGGATTAAGATCCATCCTGAATGAGGTGGGTCACACCTTAACTGAAGTAGCCTCATCACAAGGTCCTATTTACAATGGGTGCACACCCACAGGAATGGATTCAATTTAAGAACATGTTTTTCTGGACTGCATACTGCTTCAAATCGCCACACTTGCTTTCCAAAATGTGGCCTTAGAATGTGATCAGGCATCACCTGAACCTTGTTAGAAAGACAGACTTACCATCTCCTACCTCAGACCTACTGTATCAGTCACGGTTTTGTTTCTCTGGAACAGGGTATATTATAAACCCTGTTTATAATATAAACATGACTGTGGAGGCTGGCAAGTCCAAACTCTGTAGGGCAGGCCACAGGCTGGAAACTCTGGTAAAGATGATGTTGAAGTCCTAAATCCGAATTCCCCAGGGGAAAATGTTAGGCTGGAAATTGCGGCACGAGTGGATGTTGAAGTCTTGAGGCAGAAATTCTTTTGACCTCTGGAACCCTCAACTCTTGCTGTTAAGGCCTCCAGCTGATTGGATGAGGCCCACCCACACTGCGGAGGGGCATCTCCTTTACTTAAGGTCACCCGCTTGTAGATGCTAATCCCACCTACGAAATCCTCCACAGTAACAACTAGGCCAGTGTTTGACCAAACAAGTGGACACCATGACCGAGTCACGTCAACACAGGAAATGAACCATCACACCTACTGACTCAGAATCTGCATTTTAACAAGATCCCCAAGTGACTTGTAAGCACTCCTCTAAAGTGTGGTCTCCAGACTAACAGCGTCAGCCTGACCTGGCAATTTGTTAGAAATCCAGATTCTCAAACCTTTTCCCCAGACCTTCGGAATTAGAAATGCTGTGCTTTAACAAGTCCTTCAGGTGATGGTTTGAGAACCACAGCCTTAAATCACGAACGAGAAAAAATGAACTCTCTCCCCTGTGTCTGCAGCCTGGAACACAAGAGGGATTGGTTGAACCCCGAAAGTTAAATTTGAGTTATTGTTACATGCTGTTTCTCTCATCATTTTGCATTAAGCACAGCTGAAGGACTAAACTGTAGAAGTGTGCTCTGTGTGAATTGAACTGTGAGCAGTAAAAACTTACCTCCTCTCATCAAAAATGTCTGGTTTTTCTATTTGTTTCATAGTTGTTATTCAAACCACTGTGATAATTTAAAAGTTAATATCTATTTTCTGTATATATGTAGTGTGCAAAAATGGTTATATGCTGAGATTTTAATTAAAAATTACCTATATTTTCTGCTGTAGGGATATGACATGACATGTACAGGTACATGTATAGTACATGATAACCAGTGGCATGCTGGTAAACCAGCTCTCCGGGATAAACAAAAAAGGCGTGATTTGTAATGTTTGTCAATTTCCATTGTGAAAATATTCCTTCCAGAGCCCGATTTCACACAAGCCAGTAGGAACCAGCTCCAGCATACCTCTGAAACAAATATCAAGGGACAAGTCACTTTTTTTTTTGGCAATGTTTGAAGTGCTAGAGGCCCATTATTGGTTGAAACCAGCAGATTCGAGTGTTTTAAATCTTTTGTCATTTAGAGATTTTTACTGAAATTATCACTGTAATAATCATAATGGAATTTGATCTGAAACTCTTATTCTGTGAGACAGAGTTACATGCTATTTTAAAGTCATACTGAAGACAGTGATAACATAGTAATATTTAAATTGCTTGCATTACTAAAGTGATGGGTATGTTTAATTTTAAAATACTACTCATAGTATAGTAAGGCATATGTAAGAATTATTCCTAGTCATGGTATTTGAACCAAAATACAAAAAAAGATACTTTTTAAGTGATGTTCTTGGTTATTATTATTAAAATTTGTCTTCTTTTACAGGTATTCAAGAAGGAACACAGTGTACCAAATGTAAGAATAACTGGGCACTGAAATTTTCTATCATATTATTGTACATTTTGTGTGCCTTGCTAACAATCACAGTAGCCATTTTGGGATACAAAGGTGAGTAGTCTTTCATTTTTTCTTCCAAATAGCAAGTTGCCCTTGATTAATCGAAGCATTAAAAAACCCTACTTTGCACGTATGGTTTATTTCACTAATATAACTGAATGCAAAACTTATCAGCATCATAAGATCCATCTCTGTGTCTTGAGCCTCTCGTAGCTATGGGATCTGAAAGGGAACAAGTAGTCATGCTTTCAACTCATTTCAACAGTGATAGTAGTCCTCTGCACAGCTTTTTCCTACCTGTTTCCAGCTTCTCCCTCTTCCTCCATCTTGTTTTGTCTTGTCTTCTAAAAGAGGCCCTGTGGAAACCCTGGACTCAGCACATAGAAAAACTGTATTGACAGAAGATAAGCAAAACAAGATCTCTGGAGACATAACTTTCTTTACCCAGGCACTGGCCAGCTAATTCCCTTTTTTTTCTTCAGCACATTTACTGTGGTCACTGTTGTTTATTTAGCTCTATAAACATATTGCCCTATAGAAATTAAACACAGAGACAACACAGCCACCTCCAATATACTTTATAGGACATTAGACATTCTGTCAACTTGTCTGGTTTAAGGTAAGTGGAAGATTTTCCCCTGAATCCTCCATTTTTATGACCAGAGTCCTTCGTCCCCCCTCCCCCCACTCCCCATACCCTTTCCAGACACCACAGGTAGAAGGTATCATGATTCAGAGCCACAAACTACATAAACCCTTTTATATAAAATAGCCATGGAAACCTGCCCATCAAAGCCATGTGACAGACACGTTTGTCTGGTTTCACACAGAGGCAGGTGAATCTGCTGATGTAACCTTCACTCAGCAGCCACCTCAACTGCTTTCCCTCAGAACTGACAGCTCAACAGTGGAGAATTCCCACACATTCTCTTCTCTGTTCCGTGGCCCAGAGACTTGAGGAAGAGAAAGATGCAAAGTGAATTCTCTCCAACTTGCAATTCCTCCTGTCCCTTCATACACTTAGCCAGGGCTTAGTGGTTTCCTGAGGAAACATGTACTGTAATGAAACGGGAAAGGGCTTTGGAGGCTGACGGTCCAAGTACAGTCCTTGATTCTGCCATTTGTAACACAATTGTGAATACTTAGGCATCACGCTAAGTTCCTACGTGGTATGAAATCATAACCTCGTTGAGTTTCTGATTACTTATCTGAAAAGTGGAAATAGTAAGTGCCGCTTTTCAAGGTGATTGAGAGGAGCAGAGATGATATGGTTGAACCACCTGTCCTGTAGTCAATCCAGGAGGTAGTGGTTGCCTTCTTCTCTACCTCTCTTCCTTCACCATAACTGCATTTCTACAGCTGTAGCCACTAGACTGGCAAAACATGTTAAAACCATTCTCAGTAGAGTCAAGGCTTTTTAGTCCCACCTCTAACGCTATATACATGGAAAATTAGGGGCAATTGAAATTTGGAAAATTACCAGGTAGGTCATTTTATCCATTTGTGACGAGTTAATCTAATGTAAGTTCTCTTACATTTCTTAGATGAAGCGACAAAAAGAGTAAGTGATTAAGTAAAATTATGAAATCATAACTGGCAGAGGATAGGGATGGGAACCTAGTTAGGAAAAGGAAGGTATTATATATCCCAGGTGATTCTGATTGGCTTTCTCCCTCTGCTGAGTTATTTAGGTCATTACTCACTTCTCCAATGACTTTTTCTAGTGAGCCATTATAAAGGAGAAGCTTGCGATCAAATAGCCATTTAACAAGTACCTTTAGGGCTCAGTACTGTGTGATATCATGAAAGTAAACATTTATTACCAAAAGACAGATGAGAGTTGTTTGACGTTTAAGTAAGTGAAGTTGTTTGAATAAATAAAGTACAGATATTTCCTCCATTTCTATGACATTGGAAAGTCTAGCTCTGACAGGTTTTGCATGTGCCCCATTGGCCTGGAGCACCTCTTCTCTGCGTTCGTCCTTGCCTTTCATGTCTCTCTTAGACACATGTCCTGCAGGAAGTCCCTGAAAGCTGAATGAGGGGTCCTCCTGTTTGTCCCCATCATACCCTTTATATCCTCCTACCTCCTGTCACACTGTATCATTGTGGCCAGTGGGCTTGTCTGTCTCAGCCATTTAAATGTCTCAGCCATTTTTTATGTCTCTCACCAGCACCTGGCCTCGTGGTACTTAAAAGGTGTCCAGTGAAGTTTATTGAATGAATTAATGGGAGGATGGATGAATGGAGGAATTGTGGGTTCAGGCTGTGAAGGCAATCTTAGGACACTGCTGCCCCTCAAAGCCCTACCTAGAAATCTAAAATCCTGGGGATTGGGTTGGCCTACTCCATAGGTGTAATCTCACCAGGATGGAGGGGAGAAGAGATTGAGGTTGCAAACACAAATGGAGGCAAGATAACAGTCGTGCCTCTCTTCAGCCTCCTTCAGTGCCCCCATCCGTCAAGCCTCTGCTGACAAAAAGAAGATAAAACAGCATTTAATTTTGGTTTCCAAGCACAGTCTTCTTGGACTAAAACGTTGATATTTCCCAGATGTGTTTTTTTCCTTTACTTGTACAGTGATTCTTCTTTCTTGCTGATAAGATTCTGGTGACCCAGAATTATAAGAGGCGGAAAGATAAGAGCCATTTCTCCTTTCACACATCTCCCTTTGAAGTCTAGAGAAACTCTCTCCATAAAAAAGAAAAAGAATATTCAGTGAAGGAAGTGCAATAAAGTGATGCTCTGAAGGAGAAGTTGAAAGGAGATGAAATAGAAACTCCATTATCAGAGTTGGCAGAGTCAACTCCATACTGTTTTCCACAAAACTGTTCTTTACTTCTCCTTTTATGTCACTCGTACAGCTACAAGTTAGGACATTCTAAGTTCCTTCTAGAGAATTTGCTGAACAAGCCATAGAACCGCTTAGTCACCCAGACAGGATCTCTGTTTTTGGACAGTTACAGCTCTGTGCATCCTCTGCCCTGCCCTTTTCATCATTAGTCAATGGAGCTCCCGTGGCAGGAGTCGTCTCTTAAGTTCAGTGGGTCATGTTTCCTCCAGAATATTCCCTGAACAGGAAAATTCCTATTCAGTTTTCCTGCCTATCAGGTATCCTTCATAAGGTAATAAAGATAAAGAAAAAAGTCAGAAATCTGAACTTTCTCAGTAAGAATCCCCTTTAATTCAGCATTCCTAGACACAGAATGCCTCTGTTGCTGCCAAGTTCTGCCAAAGTAGCAATTACAGTTGGATAAGTAGGCTTTTGAAATGTCTCTCAAAGCACACTCAAAAATCCACCAGGATACCACGTTATAACCAGATCTGGGATTTTAGGAGGGTTTTGTTTTTTTGTTTTGTTTTGTTTTGTTTTTTGGTAATAAAACCTCAAATAGAGTTTGAGACAGAAATGCTTTTATTGAATTCCAAGGGAATGTAACTGGTACTACTGGGCAGGTCCAGGTGCAAACTGAGGCTGTATTTATCCATCAGTGTCATCATCAGGCTGATACAAATGCCTGTGAGCACCAGGTAGAGGCTCTGTGCTCACCCTTGGTCCCTGTACCCAGGGGACAGGTATCTCTTTGTATCCTCAAAGCCTCACACTATACCACATGCATGGGGGATACTTAGGAAACATCTGACGATAACTTTAAAGAGAAGATAAAGAAGACATAATCCCTTCCCTCAAGGGAATTTTATTGGAGGAAACCATATGTAGAGGAAAGAATTACTAAATGAGAGCTCATGTGGTGTTGGGAGATAGCATGGTTTTGGATTTGATCTCCTGGCCTGGCATCTCAGCTTAGTCACTCACAAGCTGTGTGACTCTGGACAGTTTACTGAACATCTCTGAGCCTCAATTTCTTCCTCTGTAAAAGATTGTTGTAAAGATTAACTGCAGTGATGGTGTAATGTACCATGCAAGGAGGAAGTACTCAATAAATAGAGCTATTATTATTCAAATACAGGTTCCATTGGTGTGGTATGGAATCAAATCATCCCAGAAGGCTTAGTGTGATGGGGAGATAAGACTCAGAGTGGACTTTAAGGATGGGTGGAAGAGGAGGCTAGTGGTCTAGACCAGGGAAGATACCAGTGCTGTGGGTATTATTGCCAGATTATCCTAGAAAATTAGACTTCAGGTCCTTGAAGAGGGACAACTCTTCAGGTATATTACCTGAAGCACCAATATTCTGAAGAAAAATTCTCTCTCAAGAAACATCTCCCATATAGGGGTAACCCTTCTGTGTTCATGTTTGTTTTCCTCACTTGAGAAGAATGGTCTACAAATTGAGCCTACATTTATAGACTGGGAGTTTCTAAGTTATGATAGGCTGGCTCTGCCACTATTTTCCTGACTGAGGATTGGTGCTAATAAAGTAAGGACTAAAAAAAAAAAACTGTGCTATTCCATTGTGGGTCTGGCTCTCAATTAGTCTACTATTTACATATAGTAGACAAGCCACAATTTTTGCAACCCTAAAGTTTGGAGCTTTATACCAAGATCCTATTCCCCGCCCCGCTCCCGTTGTTTTGCACTTGCTGTCTGTTCTCTGTGTTCTTCTGTGTCTGCCTGTCTTCTCTTTAGGTAAGTAGTACCGGGAACCGATCCTGGGACCTCCCAGAGTGGAGAGAGGCCCTCAATCTCTTGCGCCACCTCAGCTCCCTGGTCTGCTGCATCTCTTATTGTGTCTCTTCTGTGTCTCTTTTTGTTGCATGATCTTGCTGTGCCAGCTCTCTGTGCAGGCCAGCACTCCATGTGGGCCATCTCTCCTGCACGGGCCAGCACTCCACGTGGCCCAGCACTCTGCTCGGGCCAGCTTGCTGTGTGGGCCAGCTTCCCTTTCACTAGGAGACCCCAGAAATCGAACCCTGGACCTCCTATATGGTAGACGGGAGCCCAATCGCTTGAGCCACATCCTCTTCCCAAGATCCTATTTTTAAACACTGATCCACATGCCCCAGTGCATGTGACTGGTTCATTAGAGCTTGTGGGCAGGGCATAGCATGTTAAAAAAGTTAACGTGTTTTTAAATTTTAAAATGAATATAGTTATTCCTTTTACTCAATGCAGATCTGAATTATCTGTCCATGGCAGTTCTCTGTGTTTTTAATTAAAACAGAAGAAAAATTAGGCTGGAAAATGACTGACTATTAGCACTTTTAGCGTTTTCTTTGGCTTCCAGGAAAGAAGGGCAGGACTTAGATCCTGTGTGTGGTTTGAAAACAGACTGAGGCATATGTTTTGATTTGAAGATCAAAACTGAACCTAAACTTGTAAACACTCCATATATATATATTTTTTTTTAATTTAGGTTTGCTAAAATGCAGATGAAACATTTTGGTTTTCAGAATTTCCAGGTTAGGGTGTCCATGACTATCAAACCACCCTGTGATGCAGATTATTATAACTATATGTCTGCGTCTATGTAGTAATTTAAAAAAATAATTATGCATCTCAGTGTCACACTGAGCAATGCTCAGGCTTCCCTGGGTTGGTTCGTTTGTATGTTTGTTTGCATAATCTCTAGCTCAGCCAATTTTTCACAGGCCTCAGCAGGCAGATTCTCATTTATTAATTCATTTAGTTATTACACAGATATGTAATATCTGTGAACACCTACTAAGTGCCACACAATGAGCCAAGAGCTGGGGATAAAAGTATGAATGTAAATTTTCCTGTCTTAAGGAGTCATATAGTCTTGTAGAATAAACAGATAAACAACCTGATAGCATAGTGTAAAAAGTCCTAAAATAAGGGACTCATTACTCACTAAGAGAATTCTGTGAAGTTGCATCTTAGCAAGGGTTTCCCACAGGAAGAGACGAGCTGAGCCTTAAAGAGCAAGTAGGACTTAGCTTAGTAAAGAGGCCAGTGAAGAATATTTAGATGGAGGGGAAGAACACATGGAAAGGCTAAAAGGAGAAAGAGCATTTGGTGCATTACTCATATTTCATTTCAGCTAAATCATAAAAGTTTGAGGGAAAATGTAGTAAGCTTCTCCAGGGAAGGTGCCAGAATCCACTTTGGGTCATGAAAGCATGCGGGAAGTTCCTTCTTCCTAATGGGAGCCAGGAGACTCTTCTCACACATATGGGTAGAACACTTGATGAATAAAATAAACTTCATCCATTGGCTCACAATTAATATACAAAGCATCATCATGCAAAATCGTTGCCAGGAAGGACAGTCAGACTTGATCCCAAGCTGCTAGAGGTTGGATCTCACAGGAATCACACCTGGAGAAATGCACTCTTATGAGACATTTGAGAAAGATGAGCTTGAATTTATAATCATAGGAGAACTACTGCCTCCTCAGAACGAAGAACAGAAGGTTTTATTTAACACTACGTTACTAACTTGCCCTGTCACGGTACAATAAAAAAAATGCTAAAAACAATAAATCTTAGTGTATCTTGGAGAGCCATTGTGTGGAAACACCACTTAGGTGTTCTTGGAAATTGATAAACTACAAATTCACTCGCCACTAGGAAAAGCAGATATTCATACCTTGTGGTGGAACTCATGACAGAGTGGCAAACACTCTTAGTATTTACTTTGAGTCCCTTGCACAGTGACATTGTATACAGACGTCAGCCAGGTGCTCTTTACCGTGGAATCGCCTTCTAGATATGTGAGTCCCAACTGCCTGGAATGCTAGGGACGCTGATGAGTGACCCATTTTATAACCAATCACCATGTTCTAAGCCTCCATCTGTGGAAATTAATAGGAAAAATACAGATTGAAGACTTCTGTAGTGCATAAAAAAATAAACATCAGTTCCAGACAATTTTGAAAACATACAAGGCATTACAGAGTCATAAGAACAGTTAAGACCATACGATTCTCAACCAAGTAAACTACCACTCTGTCTTGGGGCAAATAAGTTATTTATTTGTCTAAAAGGATGGCTTTTCCCCTGTTTTTATTTCAATTATATTCTATATGTTTCTATCTGTTTTCCTTTACTCTGTAATGAAATGTAATCGCTCATCTTGAAACTGAAAAATAATATATGAGCAAGTGTGTGTATTAATGCATTGTTTTCCAAATTTCAGTTGTAGAGAAAATGGACAATGTTACAGGTGGCATGGAGACATCTCGACAAACCTATGATGATAAACTCACAGCAGTGGAAAGTGACCTGAAAAAATTAGGTAATCCACAATGAGAGTAAACCATTCAGTTGAATCCCTTAACTCTACTTAGTATTAATAACCTCACCTTTTTAGAATGACCTTGCTATATACTCATATTCATCCAGAAGGACATTAAATTTTTATGTTGTGTGTTGAGTATTTCCTCATGATTTAATTCAAAGACTATTAAAGTTAAGGACCAATTTTGGAGGTGAATTCCTCCCTAAAAAACTTGAATGGTGCCAAATAAAATCTGAAGATCAGTCCTGATCTGAAAGTACCACATTAGCCTTTATTCAAAGCTCTTTTATAAAATTTGCTCAGTAAATACCTATTTACATTATTTTAAATTGCATAGAAGTGTAGAATATAATGCCATATAAAATAAGATTCCAGTCCATTTGATTCTTTGATTTTTGAATTTAAAAAGAAATTTCCTTCTTGACACCTGCCTCTCCCTCTCTGAGAAAGATGTTCACCCAAATTTGTCAGTCCCGGTACTCAGTACCCTTTACAATTCTCCGGGACCTAGATTTAATCGATAACGTAGATTTTAATGCAGCGCAATCTGCATACACCACACGCTTTATATCTGAAATAGAGTGCAGGCCACTTTAGTCTCTTTGGGATCTTTGACCTTACCTGAACACTTCTCTATACTGCCATTTTAAGTAACAAACATTTCTTATTCCAGGGGACCAAACTGGGAAGAAAGCTATAAGCACCAACTCAGAACTCTCCACCTTCAGATCAGACATTTTGGATCTTCGTCAACAACTTCGTGAGATCACAGAAAAAACCACCAAGAACAAAGATACACTGGAGAAGTTACAGGCGAGTGGGGATGCACTGGTGGACAGGCAGAGTCAACTGAAAGAAACCTTGGAGAATAATTCTTTCCTCATCACCACTGTCAACAAAACCCTGCAGGCATACAATGGCTATGTCACTAATCTGCAACAAGATACCAGCGTGCTCCAGGGCAATCTGCAAAACCAAATGTATTCTCATAACGTGGTCATCATGAACCTCAACAACCTGAACCTGACCCAGGTGCAGCAGAGGAATCTGATCACTAACCTGCAGCGGTCTGTGGATGACACAAGCCAGGCGATCCAACGGATCAAGAACGACTTCCAAAATTTGCAGCAGGTTTTCCTTCAGGCCAAGAAGGACACTGATTGGCTGAAGGAAAAAGTGCAGAGCTTGCAGGCGATGGCTGCCAACAACTCTGCCTTGGCCAAAGCCAACAACGACACCCTGGAGGATATGAACAGCCAGCTCACCTCATTCACAGGTCAGATGGACAACATCACCA
>JAQZBX010047476.1:0-20443 GCA_029593785.1 Cabassous unicinctus
TCTTCTTTGATATTTGATTATACTTACTCTAAGTCTTTTAAAATTGCCCAGCTTTAGCTATCAAAATCATGTCTGTGATTTATTAATGGGGTGCAGATTTTCTCCCAAGTATTAAGGTACAGAGAGTACCCAAAGCAGTTTTGTCCATGCAATTTCCATACCTGCCTGTAGATGGTGCTCATCAGTGTACCTTTCAACAGCGGTGTTTTTTTTCAATCTCCATTTTCCTGTGTTTTGCTCTGGCCATAGGTGAGTTTTAAAATAGTCCCAGCTGGCTGAATTCACTGAAGCAAACCCCCCAACCACCTTCTCTTTTTTCCTTGCAACAGTTGATAGGGAAGAATATATTCATTCCTCTCTCAGTCAGTTGCAGTGAACCAGAGGTTTTAGGCAGTTAAATATCTTGGGGGTGGGGGAGTGGAGCCCTTCCCAGAGGCCATGAGGGTTTGGTAACTCACATTGGTAGTTTTTTTTTCTTTTTTTCTCTCTCCCTCACCTTACTGGGTGTTGTGAATTACTGTCCTGGTCTGCTGACACCAAAAGCAGTTCACTTGGAGAGCTTTTGGCTCTTTCTCCATTGCTTTTGTGAGAGAGTTGAACACTGCCTGCCTATTCCAATGCCATTTTTCCACAATTCTGGCTTCAGTTTTTTAAAAGATTTATTTTATTTATTTATTTCTCATCCTTCATTGTTTGCCCTTGCTGTCTGCTCTCTGTGTCTGTTTGTTGTGTGCCCCTTTTCTTTTTAGGAGTCACCAGGAACCAAACTTGGGAAATCTCATGGGAGAGGGAGGCACACAGTTGCTGAAGCTACTTCTGCTCTCTGCCTATTATGTCTATCACTGTATTTCCTCATTGTGTCTGTTCATTGTTTCATCTCTTTATGCCATCATATTGCATCAGCTTACTGTGCCAGCACATTGCATCAGCTTGCTGTCTTGCCCATTTTCTTTAGGAGGCACCAGAAACCAAACCTGGGACCTCCCTTGTGATAGTTGGGCACCTAAGTGCTTGAGGCATATATGTTTCTTTCACTTTAATTTTAATATGGTGGAGTTTTTCCTTGGAAGTAGTCATTGGTCACTGCTGGGTCCTTTCTTGAATGAGGGCAGCAGTCCTCTAATTGTGGAGATGTAGTTTTTCTATGTCTATTTAAAAGATTTCACAGAGCCATTCTGTATATAAGGCATGCTCTTCCCAATATAAAATGCATTATAGAATAGGATGTGATCCTTTGCTGTAAGCTGAATAGACCAGCCCAAACCAATGTGAATTTTAAGCTATTTTCATCACTCAATTGAATATTTTCACTTATAGCAAACTGTGGTTTGCTTCACCCACTGGGGACAGTTGAATAGCAATGTGCCTCACAGTAAGATGCAGGTTGTGCTGTACAGGACCAATAAGGAAGTTTCAGAGAACTCAAACACAGCTGGATATTGTTCTAACAGTTGCCTTGTGGCATCCAAGAATACCAAAATAAGGGAGACTTTTTTCCTGATCTCTTTAAATGGCTGTATCTCTCCAGGAACTGATAGCTGACCATGAGCCACTCCTGTATCAGACACTGAAATTCAGTAGTTGTCCTACTATAGGGATCCAGCATCACTTTAATAAGAGAAACTATGAAATAACTCAAACCTCTTCCTCCTCCTCTTGTAGGTTCGCAGAGATAAGTTTGCTCTCCAGCATGTATACAAGTTCTACTGAACATTTAATGAATGCCCTTACATATTATAACCATCTAGTACTTTGCAATGAAGATAGCCATTTCTGTTAAATTTCTTCAAAAGGCACATTAACACATAGTTGCTTAAATTTAACAAATGTCATCTGTATTTCTTGGATATTAGGCAAGGTCTTATTCAAATCCAATTTGTAAAAATCATTTCTCTGTGGATGATTTCTAGTTATTGCATTACAGATATTTTGATCAATTTTTCACTGCTGCAACACATCTTTTATGATGGCCCTTCTCACCAAGGCATTCCCATTAGGGTGGCTTCAGCACAGGAGTGGTGCCCTTCTTCCAACAAATAATGGGAAATGAACTTTAGGTCTTGGTCTACTAAAGAACTAAGCAATACAAAGTATTCTGGAAGGCAAGTGGATATCATGTAAGTCTCATTAATGGAACAAACTTAACACCTAGAAATACCTATCCTATTGATTTCTCTGTCCCAACCTGAATAAGTTTCAAATAGAGGAGATTTTTGGCTGTTGCCATCAGTACTTCCACCATCTTATTGTCCACCTCCTGAGGAGAGTGCATTTATTTTGTTGGCTGAATTCTGGTACTTTCCCCCACTTTAATCAAATGCAAAGAATAGCTTCAGGTCTATTGGCTGGGAATACTGAGCTATTGTCAGGAATACCTTTTTGGCAGTTTTGTGCCATGATTTATCAAAGCAAAATCTGGCAATCCTGAAATCTTTACAATAAATAATTCTGTCTTTGGATTAAATTTCAGCTTCTGCTTGGGGCCTAGGACTTTCTGCCTTTTTGTGGTCAATTACTGTGACAATTTACTCAATACATGTCAAAGGGACATACTGTTCAACAAGAAGAAGGTTTTTGTAATGGAATTTCTGTAATGGCATTGAATCACCTGGAATAAAGGAAATTTTTAAAACTTGTTTATATCAAAGCTTATCTTTCATAAGTGAACATCCATAAACAATAAGTGTATAATAAAAGTTGTGAACTTACAAAACAAACATGCATATCATCTTACATGGCAACCAACACCTTGCATTGTTCTGAAACAATTGTTACAAAACATGAAAGAGCATCATCAAAATATTACTACTACCTATAACCAATATCTTACATTAGGTGTATTTTCCCCCAACTCACCTGGTTACAGACACCCTGTATTAGTACACTATACTTATTATAGTTCATAAGAGAATATTCTTATATTTGTTCAGTTAACCAAAATCTTCCACAAAATAATTTGTTGTGTTATACAGTCCCATGCTTTGTAATATCTATTCAAAATGTACACTCAGTGTCTTTCATATCACAGAGTTGTGTTGTCATCATCTCAATTTTCAATCATTTTCATTACTCCAAAAAGAAAAATCCAATACTCCTTTATATCCCTTTAGGAAATAGAATATGGGTGAAGAATGGGAGATCATGCTTAATGTATGTAGAATTTTTAATAATGTTTACTGTAAATGTGTGGAAATGAATAGAGTTAATGGTAATACATTATAGTGAGTATAACTAACACTGCTGATTTATAAATATGAGTGTGACTGAAAGGTGTAGTTTGTGGTAATATGTCATTGAAATGAAGATATAGAATAATGAGGGACTGTATAATATAATGATTCTGGTGGTGGATGAAGATTGTGGTTAATATCACAAAGTGTTAAAACCAAAGGAAATTTTGAAGTTACTGTATCTCAGCATTCCCCATAAATCATATTATGACTTATGTCTGTTGCAATGCATTTTTGTACAAAATTGACTTCATTTATGGCAATTCTTGTGGCAAAAAGACTGGCTCTGTTTTATTAATGTTCAGTTCCAAATTAAATTTATCATCAGTCTGGGGTGGCAGCAGGAAATAGGATCTGAATGTGGGACTTGGTGACTTGAAGGAGAACATGTTGCATCTGCATCTTCTCCCAGGCCTACCAGTGACCTCCCAAAACCTCCAGACACCTTTGTTCCTAGAGCTCCATGTGCTGAAGCCCAGGCCACACCTGCAGCATGGCCAGGCAGACTGACAGGTTGGGACATGAAGGAGAAACTGCCAGAGAAAGGAGGAACAGGGGCAGGCATGGGCCTATGCTGGTGAAGGGGCCCAACCCCAGGAGATGCCTGCCTCCCCATCCCAAGAGACTACACACACAGGGCCTGTGGTCTGCAGATCAGGACTTCTAACTTACTTGTAGAATTTGAAACTTACATTAGGCCAAGATTCTGACTTGCAAATATCTATTAAATTAAGGGGATTTTTAGTGCAAAGTTAGCAAAGTTGATGCTGCTGTACTTTGACCAAAGAGCCAGGACCCAGTTAGTACAATTAAAGACCCAGTTAATGGTAGCTGAATGTAAATGTTCCCAACAGTCCAAGTTTTGCTTAGATAAATAATGAGAAGGACTCTGTTGCAAATAGGTTTTAAGCCATATGGCCAGATTTGGGAGCATTTTATTAATAATATTTCAGGTTGTTTGGTAAATAAAATACTTGTGATTGTGATTGGAGCTCCAGCATTAGCCTGTGGTCATCGCCTCCAATTTGTCCAATTCCTATGGGCTATTTGCTTCAAATATTATTTCAACTGGAGATAGACAATTGAGCAAGTTCTTTGAGCTGCAAGGCTTTTTTTAGCCAAATTTGGTGCCATTTTACATCTTTATTTGAAAGAATGGCTTATTTGGAGGATTAAGTCCTCTGGATTGCAGACCAATGAAAGAACCCAGAAAAATAATAAGAAAAAACCAAGAGAATGGTGTAGGTCTGCATCCAATTGGTTTTTTCTTAGTTTATGCTGCCTCTTCCCTTGGCATGAATTATTACTAATAATAACATTGCTAATATTGTCTGTTTCATCATGGTGGGAGATGGTTTTTGCTCCTGCATTATTTTCTAATGTGATTATCATTTATTAAGAGGAGTTGCTAATTCCCTATTTGGTGGTACATACCTTTATGTAAATGGTACTGAAGCAATAATTTAAATTTACTGAAGAAGATTCATGGGGAAAGATTAATCATCCATCCCATATATGGTGATAATTTAGGTTTAAATGTGTCCTATAAAAAATGGTCCCATAATAGTTGTTGGGACTGTATGATAATCTGTTATTAATGGGTCCCAGGAGAGAATCTGTCTCAATATATCCCCCAGTCCTGATGGATTGGAGGCAAAATAGAAAATACATATTATGGGAAAAAATATTTTTGAAGGGTTCATGTATACAGAATCCTCATAATCTTGAGGATGAGACATGTCCCCATTAAATATAAAAAAGAGCAATTAGGACATTTATAAAAATTAGTATGTGATGTAAGTCTTCCCAAATGTCTGGAATTAAGAGAAATTAAAGTTTTGGGCAAAAGTAAAACCCAAGCAATAAGAATCAAGGGTGTGAGTTCTGCAAAGGTGGCATCAGAGTACCTCAAAAAGGGTGCAGCTCTCATAAAATAGGAAGAAAGCATTGAAGACATCCCAGGGAGATACTTTGGGGACCTGCAGCACAGAAGAGTGCCACACACATCATAAAAGAGAACTGGGGATGGAGAGATTAAGGGGCTAAAGGAAAAACTGTGATTTGTTGGCCTAATGCCTGGGAATGGCATCCATCCCCCACACTTAAGGTGAACAACCTCCATAAAACCTGCAGCTAAACAGCCAACACAGAAGAGAAAGGACATATTACTGCCAGGGAAGAGGGAGGGTGCCACAGAGGCCTGAATGTGGTTTCTGTTCAGGGAGTTTAACCAGTATAAGTTGGTTTTGCATTTATTTTCTCAGAAGTCAATGGAAATTGAAGGATTCATCACAGTGGAAAGATTTGCCAAAAAACATCATCTGATAGCCAGCCAGGAAAGTGAAGAAAGACAAACTTGTTCTCCCCTGTTTCTTTCCCAGTTACCTTAGATCCATTCTATGCCCTATTAGTGGTTCCCTGCTCCTCTTTCGATAACTTAAACAGGGAAAACTTAAGTTTTAGAAAAAATGAACCAGAAATTCATTAAGAGCTGTGAAATAAACCACTAGGACCCCTTGAGGGACCAAGAAGGCTGACAGAAGAACCCATGAGAACTCAGCCATGAGAACCCCACTTGGAATGAGATCTCATTTGTGGTCAAGGGAAAGTCCCAGACACTGTCAAGGGCCCCCTCATTGGGCCTCCTGGGGAACTGATAGGTTGGATAATCAATGAAAATGTAAAAAGATGGGGCCCCTCCCCCAAGTGTTAGAAAGGGGAGGTAAATCTAATAGCTTGAAATGTAACCCCACAAGCCATATCTCTCTCTCTCTCTTTCTGCCTGAAGGAGCCAACGCCTACATCTCGGGATGTGTAATCTGCTATTTTCTCCCATTTCTGTTCTTTTCTCCCACTTTCTCAATAAACTACTGACCTAATTAACCAGCATGTTCTTAAATTCTTTTACATAGCATAGCCAAATATTAGAGGAATCGTCTAACTTCCCCTGACTTCCCCTGACTTCATGCCTAGGCATATTGCAAGTCCAAGTGATTCTCAAACATGATTGTCTTAGAAGTTGTCATCAGTCTATTTATTGAAAATACAGTGTATGCACTTTTTGCCCAATGCTTGGGAAATGGCTGTGCACTGGTGGGCTGAGTGAGATCTGTGGGAATCATGGGCTGTGGAAGCAGCAATGCATGCAGCATTCACTAAATCCAGGTCATAGTTGAAATGTGGAGCCCCAGTGACTCTCATTTGGAGTAATCTTTCTCATAGTGTTTTTTGTTCATCCCATATATTTGCCAGATATGAGCTATCCTCTCTTTCCAGTTCACTTGCAGAGGTCTATACTTCATTGTAATGAGAAAATGAAAGCAAAACAACAAATGAAACTTACCTTAAAATAAAAGTGTAGAACCAAGATTACAGCTTATTATGAGATAAAGTAGATTTGTCCATCACCTAACTTTGGAGCTCTTCATATATTTCCATAAATTGCCTAATTTAGCATTGAAAAAGCTATTTCCTTTTTAGTTTTTCCTTTGTCAATTCCACAGTAGGGGAGCATTTGGGTTGTTTCTTGTTCATGGTGATTAAAGCAGCTACATGCAGTTATCTACAGGTTGTCACTTGGGTAAATTCCTAGGAGTAGAATTTCTGCATTGCATGCTAACTACAATGAACTTTAAAGAAATCACCTACTGTTTTCCAAAGTGGCTGCACTATTTTGAATTACCATCAGTAATGGATGAGTGTTCCATTGCTCTCCACAGTTTTGAGTCATTATCAAAACTTGAGCCATTTTAGTAAGTGTATAGTGGTAGCTTATTATGGTTTTGATTTTCATTTCCCTGATAACCAATGATGTTGAGCATACTTTGATGTGCTTACTGCTATTCATATATCTTTTTTGATTCAGTATTTGTTCAGATCCTTGGTTCTTTAAATTTATTTTTAATATTATGATTCAAGAGCTCTTTATATGTTCTGGACACAATCCTTTAACAGGTATATTGTTTACGAATATTTTCTCCTAGTCTGTGATTTCTCTTTTTAATTTCTCCATAATGTCTTTCAAAGAAGAGAAATTCTTCATTTTGAGGTCCAGTTTGTTGATTTTTCCTGTCATAAATTAGGCTTTTGGTACCACGCATGCTGGAGTATAATTTAGCAATGAAAATGAAGGAACTACTGATACACAAAGCTGTGGATGAACCTCAAGGGAACTAAGATGAGTGAATGAAACCAGAATCAAAAGGCTACACACTGCAATTCCATTTATATAACCTTCTGGGAAAAGCAAAATTAAGGGGACAGAAAATAGATAACTTGTTGTCAGCAGCTGGGAGTGGGGTAGGTGTTACCTACAAATGGGGATGGGTTCAGTAATGCAACTCTTCTGTAGCTTGGTTGTGGTGCTGGTTACTCAAATATATAAATTTGTTAAAACTTGCAGAACTGTCCAGTAAAATGGGTAGATTTTAGCGTATGCAGATGATGCCTTAATTTTTTCAAAAAAGCAAGTTTTTACCTTGTTGACCTCCTATTACATTTAATTTCTTCAAAGAGGAGTTCTTAAAAGCATCCAAGACAGAGTGAAAGGAAGTTAAGAGTATAAGAACGGAATATACAATCATATCTTACAGCTGATAAAACAGATCAGAAGCATTTTTCAAGAGCAGGATAGAATCATGTGCTCCATGATGAGTGGGATGGTGGGACATAGGGTGCTCATTGCTATTTCCTAAAACCCTTTACTCTACCTCCTGGGCACAGTCTCAGGTGGTCATTTTCAGTTTCCCTTGCCATGACAATATGTTGTAGATGTTATGTATGTGATTTCCAAGCCTGGTTCATCAAAACATCTTGCTATTCTCTGCTCTTTTCCTTCTCTCCAAAGCTGGGTGGATGCAGAAAATCCAGCAAGAGTGATCAAGGCCCTAGTGGATGGTGGAGCCACAAGGTGGGAGGAACTCATCAAGGGGATGGTGGCAGGAGTAAGAAATGCATTTTTATTTTGTTTCACCAACTGAGATTTATGAGACTTGTTTGTTACAGTACTTTGTGGTACTTATCCAAATCCAAATAATGTAATTGTATTTCTTTGCCTGCTTGGGCATATTAAAATGTTGGGATTCTTTTTAAGAAGAATAATGAGATGATAAACCATGAGGATGAAAAGTTCTTCAGAAAATTTTTTATGTGGTGGTTTTTGGTTGGAATTTTTGAGTGTCTTGACCTATGACTTTTAGGAACACATTTGCACTTTTATTTGGGCTGCATTGTTACAAGTTGCCTCATTCATTTATTCATTAATGGAGAGCTGTATTGGAAACATTGCACTATGATAGTATATTTTTTCTTTATCTCCTTGTATTTTTATTATTTTTGCATTAAACTGATTGAGCTGATATTTGTATATAATTTTGAAATTTTTAACTCTTCCATGTGTATAGAACTTTTCATCATTTTGAATTGAACTTTTTCTATTAATGCTCCTAGTTTATAAACAAAATTTGGTGTTAGTGAAATTATGCATGCTTCCTTTGTTTGGTATTTCCTTAGCATATAAATTTGCTTTTTGCTTTCATACTTCTTTTATATTATATTTTAAACATATTGCCTATAAACAAGACATAGCTGGATATAAAAAGCACAGTTTGCAATTTTCTTCCTTTTAAAATTGAAACATTTTAAATATAAAATAATTAATTACAATAATTTTATTAATTACTAATATATTTGGATTTATGTCTATCATTTTATTTTGTGATTTCTATATGCCTCACTCTTTCTTATTTTTTCTTCTTTCTTAATTACTTCAATTGAGTGTTTGATTTCATTCTATTTTTTCTTTTGTTAATCATATCTACTTCTATGCTTTCTGTTTCTCCCTAAAGATGTTAAGCTGAATATTTACTTTGTTAAAGATAGATGCTAATAAATATCTTTTTCTCTTATGGGGTAATTCAAGGATCTGGACACAAATCACCCTCATATTTGCTTGTATACTGTGGCAGAGGCTGCTGCTTGTTCATTGAAAATCCATTTTCTATTCTTTTTGGATACAGTCTTAAGCTACATTTTCAAGCCTTCCCTATAATTAGCTACAATGAGGTGACAGAGAACTAGTACATTCCATCTCCAGGCATTGCTCATGACCATGTCCCATATTTTTTGTATAGTTTAGCTTTATTTTTTAAATTCTCTAAGAAATTAAAATGATTTTTAACATTCAATATTTGTTTGCATTTTTTTAACACTTCCTTTGTTCATTTACTTCATCTCAGACCTTCCTCTTATGATCTTGTTTAATTTTCCTGAAGTACATCCTTTAGATGTTCTTAGAATGGGTCTATAAACCTGTAAATGTCAAATACTCTCAAATTTTTATGTGAATATTTTTTTCCCTTGAACAAAATTTTCATTTGTCATTCAAAAAAAAACATAAAATAGTAAAGTGTTTTTTAAAGCAATGCAAGTTGTCTTAAAAAATCCCACAGAATTTTCTTGCAAGTAAAGACTAAAAAAAAAGGAAAGTGTATAATTTTATGGATTGGAAGACTCAATAGTGTTCAGATGTAAATTCCTTCCAAGTTGATCTATAGATTCAGTGTAATTCCAATGTAAATTCTGCCTTGATTTTTGATAGAAATCGGTAAGATGATTAAGTTGTATCTAAAATTTATGTGGAAATACAAATGACCTAGAATGTTTAAAACAATTTTTAAAAAGAAAAACAAATTTGGAGGACATATATGACTTGATTTCAAGATTAAATATAGAGCTAAATTAATAAAAACACAATCTGGTTTTAGTGAAAGAGTAGACATATTTCAATAGTTCATAAATAGACTTGGACCTGTATGGTAAATTGATTTTCAACAAAGCTAAGAAAGCAATTTACTGGGGAAAGGAACATCATTTCATAATGTTGCTGAAAGAAATATATGTCCATATGAGAAAATGAACATCAATCTTTACTTCACCATAAACACAAAGTTTAACTTGAAATGCAGTAGAGACCCAAATATAAAAGTTAAAAGTATAAATAATGTCAAAGAAAACAAATGATAAAATATTTTTGAATTGTTGAATAGGAAATTTTTCTTAGATATTACACAGAAAACATAAACCATAAAAAAAAACTTGATAAAATTGAATTAATCAAAATTAAAATGTTTTGCTCTTCAAAAGACAAAATTAATGAAATCAAAAGATAAACTATAGAATTGAAGAAAATACCTGCAATTAATTTAGATGCCATAAGAATTGTATACACAATATATATGAAGATACAATTCAAACCTAAGAAGAGAAAGTGCCTAATTTAAAAAAGAATAAAATTTTGAACACATGTTTCACAAAAGAATGGTCAATGTAGATGTGAAAATATGTTCAGCATCATTAGTTATAAAGAAAATGCAAATTAAAATCACATTGATCCTTGAATATACATCATTAGAATGCTGATAATAAAATGACTGAGATTAAATGTATCATAGATAATGTGAAGGAACTTAAGCTCTCACACCCTTATTCTGGGAGTATAAAATGACACAACCACTTTAACAATTAACCATATACCTATCACATAATCAAGATCTCACTTTAGGTAAGAAATGAAAGCATGTTTATACAGAGATGACTGTTCACAACAGTTCTATTCACAATAAGGAAACATAGAAAAACCTAAATATCTTTCAGGAAATAAACAAAATGTGATCTATCCACACAACAAAATACACCTATTTAATAAAAAAGAATGATACATGACCACAGCATGGATGAGTCTCAAAATCATTATTCCTTACACAATAAAGTACATACTGCATGATGTCATTCTTATAAAAAATTTAGGAAATGCAAACTTTTTTATACTGTTTGGGGCCAGTGGTGGATGGTGGCATGTATTAAAAAGGAGCTTGAGGAAGCATTTTTTTTCAGTAACAGAGAAGTTCTGTATTTTGGTTGTGGCAGTGGGCTCACTGGTATATGATCACTAAAATCTCAATGAATTGTAAAAAAAAAAATAAACTAAACACTAGGCAAGAGAAAGAAATTGATGAACAGAGTAAAATTACCACCAAAATCAGATACCTAGATATCAACAAAAAATAACAAGACATACTAAGAAGCAGAAAGATATGGCCAAGCAAAGGAACAAACCAAGAATCCAGATGAGACACAGGAGTAAAGACAACTAATCAATGATGTTCACACAAATCTCCATAATCTGTTCAAGAAGTTGAAGGAAAATATGGCTAATGAAGTGAAGGATTTTAATATGATACTGTGTGAACATAAGGAACAATTTGAAAGCCTGTAAAGAAAAGTACAGAATTTATGGAAATGAGAGACACAATAGATGAGGTTAAAAATACATTAAAAGCATATAATACTAGAATTTATTTGGTTGAGGACAGAATTAGTGAATTAGAAGACAGAGCATCTGAACTGGAAAAGACAGAAGAACAGAAAGAGAAAAGAATGGAAAAATTAAATGTGGTTTCAGGGAATTGTATGATAACATGAAAAACAAAAACATATGCATTATAGAAATCCAAGAAGGAGAAGAGAATGGAGAAGGGACAGAAAGAATTTTTAAGGAAATAATGACTGAAAATTTTCTGATCCTTATGAAAGGTGTGAATATCAATATTCCAGAATTTAAATAGAATAAGTTTGAATAGATTTACTCTGAGTCATAAACTATTCAGAATGTCAAATATCAGACATAAAGAGAGGTTTCTTAGAGCAGGAAGAGAAAAGCAATGTATCACTTACATGGGAGCCTCAATAAGTCTAGTTTCTGATGTCTCATCAGAAACCATGGAGGTAAGAAGACAGTATGTATACTGTATTTAAAGTATGAAAGAAGAAACTACTGGCCAAGAATTCTGTATCCAAAATAGAATTCAAAAATATTTAAAGTCTTCACAGACTAATAAAAACAGAGTTTTTCACCAAGAGACTGGTTTAACAAAAGATACTGCAGGGTATGTTACTGTGTGAAAGGAAATGACAAGGATGGGAGGCTTGGAGAAGAGTGTAGCAATGAAGGTAACAAAAAGGAAAGCTGGAAGGGTTAAAAGACAGAAAATAGTAAGATATGAAAACAGAAAACAAAGGGATAAAATGGACAAGGTAAGTAATGTTAACATTGTAAGAACATTGACTATTAATGTCCTCAAAAGACATAGGGCAGAATGGGAAAAAATTATGAGCCATCTATTTGTTGACTACAACAGACTCACTTATTTTTAGTTTTTTTCAAAATGGATCAAAGATCTAAATATAAAAACCAGGACTATAAAACTACTAGAAGAAAATGTAGGGAAACATCTTCAAGACCTTGTAGTAGGTGGTGGTTTCTTGGACCTTACACCCAAAGCACATGCAACAAAAGAAAAAAATAGATGAATGGGACCTCCTCAAAATTAAATACTTTTGTACCTCACAGGATTTTGTCAGAAAGGTGAAACGGCAGGCAACTCAATGGGAAAAAATATTTGGAAATCATATATCTGATAACAGTTTAATATCCAGGATATATTAAGAGATGTTACAACTCAACAATAAAAAGACAAATGACCCAATTAAAAAAATGGGTGAAAGATTTGAACAGACATTTCTCCAAAGAAGAAATACAAATGGCAAAAAAACACATGAAGAAATGCTCAACATCACTCATGATTAGGGAAATGCAAATCAAAACTACAATGGGATATCATTTTACACCTATCAGAATGGCCACTCTTAAAAAGACAGAGAACTACAAGTGTTGGAGAGGATGTGGAGAGATAAGAACACTTCTTCACTGTTGGTGGGAATGCAAAATGTTACAACCACTATGGAGGACTGTTTGGCAGTTCCTAAAGAGTTGACTATAGACTTGCCACGTGACCCTGTTATACCACTACTGGGTATATACCCAGAAGAACTGAGAGCAGTGACATGAACAGACATCTGAACACTGATGTTCATAGCAACATTATTCACCATTGACAAAAGTTGGAAGCAACCCAGGTGTCCATCAACAGATGAATGGATAAACAAACTGTGGTCTATTCACACGATAGAATATTATGCAGCTGTAAGAAGAAATGAAGTTGTAAAGCATATGGCAAAATGGATGAACCTGGAGGACATTATGCTGAGTGAAGCAAGCCAGACACAAAAGGACAAATACTGTATGAATGCGTTACTATGAACCAAATATATTGTGTAACATATTGTTTGATCAAAAAAAAAATTTATATGTATCCATTACATTTAAGGGAGAAATGTATATATTTATTCATCTGTGTTTACTTTTTAGTTTTTAATTGTTTATATTTTCAATTATTAAATGTACAAATAAAGTTAAATAAAAAAATGAGGTACTGGGGATTGAATAAGGCCTTATACATGGGAAGCAGGTGCTCAACCATTGAGCTACACACACTCTCCAAGAGACTCACATTATATTTTAATTTTTTAATTTTAATTTTTATACATTAAAATTTTTAAAGATACTTAGATGGCATCTATTTTACATATAAAATATAAGGGATTCCATACCCCTCCCACATTTTCCCACATTAACCTCTTTCGTTAGTGTGGTAAATTTGTTACAATTGATGAACACATAGAGTATTGCAATTAAGTGTGAATTATAGTTTATATTATAGGTTACACCTCTCCCACACACCTTTGCAAGTTATGACTATCTGTATAATGACTCATATCTGTCATTGCAACATCATTCAGGACAACTCCAATGTCCTGAAGATGCCACCATATTACACCCATATTTGACTCTCCACCTCAGAACCGCTGGTGGCCACCGCCTCCACATCAAGGATAAAAGTTCTCCATTGCTAGAATCACAAGTGTATAGTAGAATAACAGTAAGTCTACCTATTTCATCTTTCATTCCCCATTCCTGAGGATACTAGGATGGTGATGCCCACTCCAACTCTAATGAATAGGGAGCTTAGGTCCCAGGGGACAGATTGATGGGACTATCTTGCTTGTAGTTACAGACACTTTCTGTTCCTTGGGATTTTGTTGATCATCATCATCACCTTGTTAGTTGTCTTGGGTGAGTCTAATGAATTGGACAGTAGATGTTACAACTCTGTTGAGTTTCAGGGCCCAACTGGCACATGAAAAGCCCAAAGATTTAAGTCTTTTGGATATAAACCTATCAACTCTAGTACTAATTATAGGTTCAAATAGAAGGGGCAGAAGAGCCATGCATAGAGAGACCACAACTGAGTGTAATTCTGTCAGACTGGGGAGAGAAATTCCAAAGATGGGCCAACTGGCAGGGTGCCAAACACCTGAGCTGTCTGCCTGCCTATAGTGTCTAGATGTCTACAGATGCTTCAGGAGCCCCACTATTTGAGGCAATATTTACTGTGGCATTCAAGGAGATCCTGCTGAGATGTGCAGCAGCATAACCTCTGGAATGACTTCCCTACTTAGGTTGAAGTATCTTAGACATAAAAATTCATTTGTATTACCGTTTCCCCTTTTTGGGCAAGATCTTTTTCCAGTTGCATTGCTATTTGGCCCTTGGTAAAAATTCCTTGAAGCTAGGGTTGCTCATCCCTGGGAGTCATGTCCCATGCTGGTAGGAAGGTAGTGCATTTATATCCTGAATATCACTTAGAGAGAGGCCACATTTGAGCAACCAGGAGGCTCTCAGGAGGTAACTCTAAGGCAACATATAATATTAGCCTGTTTCAATTTCAAAAGAAAAGGTTCATACATACAATCATCAATAGCAAGGGCCTGCTGATGTTCCACCCCCTTTCACTAGTGACTGCCCCTGTACTTGGGGGATACTTGCTGTCCCATTAGAGAATGAGGCAGAGTCTCCAGGATGGGAATTCCATATTCTTTTGGTTATTGTATGGATCTCACCCACTGTGACAATGCCCCATGAACACTTGGACACATTCATGAATGATAGTTATGCTCCGGGTGAACCTCCTCCTATGCACCTCCCATCCTTGACACCCTGCACCAACGATCCACCCCTGCCAGAGTTGTAACACTTCTGTCATCAAAAATTTCCTCAAAAATGTAGCCAACAAAATAAAAAATAAAATTAATAAGAACATGAAATAATAAGGATAGTTTTAAAAAATAACAATTAAAATACAAATATTAAAATTTTTGAAAAAATAAAGAAATTTTAAAAAATTGACATTATGTCTTTCATCACTATAACATCTGTTGTCTTTTATGTTCAGTGACTTTTTCTTCTGTATATTCCTGCAGTGTCTTATTTTTTATTTTAACTTCAAAGAAACTTTAGGTTACAGAAAAGTCATGTACAGAATATAGGGGATTCACATGTACCCAACAGCCTCCCCCTTTTCCTCTTTCCCCTATTAATAACATTTTACATATAGATAGTATATTTGATAAAATTGATGTACAAATGTTGAAGCATTGCTACTAACCATGGTCAATGATTTACATTATGATTTACATTTTGGACGATACACTTAATAAAAATTTTGATGAAATCTAACATGGCTTGTATCCATCATTACAATATAATGTAGAACAATTCCAATGACCCCAAAATACACATGCTCCATCAATTCTATTACTCTCTGCCCCTCCCCTCAAGACCCATGGCAACCGGAAGCTTCACTCCATAAAAAACAAGTTACCCTTACTTGCAATTACATTGAGGGCTTGATATACTGATCTGTCCTTCCTAATTAGGCACAGCCTATGCTTTCAAGAGACTTACACCCCTCACTTTGAGAATTTAGCAGGACTCCCCAGGATGGGAAGCCAACAACTTCCTGTTCCCTGTGTAGGTATCCACCCAGTGATACTACACAATATGACAAGATGAACACATGCACTCCCTAGAAGCTTGTCCCAGGTGTGCCCTCTCCTGCATGCCCCCACATATAACACCCTAAGCTGTTCACCTTCCCCTGCAATTTTTGCCAAAAGAACATTCCCAAAGTTGTAGTTTTAACCACATACCTGCAAATCCCCAGAGTTCACCTACTCCCTCCCCCTATGCTCCCCACAATTTTCATGGACAGTCCAAACTACCCCCCAACCTACCCCTTCACAGATCAGTTCTGCCCAAACCAATAGCATCACTGAACCACTGTCAGGCCCATCTACTGCACAACTACATCCTTCTTACTTATCATAGATTTTGCCCAAATGAGCATTGGCTCACAACCTTCTACTTCATTTCTGTCCCCTATAAACTTATCTTACAGACTCTACTTTGTGAAATTTGCTTAATTCATATCATGAGTTCATGTAATATATGTCCTTTAGTGTCTGTCTTGCTTCACTCAACATAAGGTCTTCAAAATTCATTCATGTTATCCCATGTGTTAATACTCATTCCTTCTTACAACTGAGTAATATTTCATGTATGTATATAGCAAAGTTTCCTTACACATTCTTCTGTTTATGGATATTTGGGTTCTTTCCAACTTTTGGCAAAAGTGAATAATGTCATTATAAACATTGGTTTGCATATATCTCTTTGTGTCCCTGGTCTCAATTCTTCTGGATATATACCCAGAAGTGACAATGCTGGATCATATGGTAGTTCTATGGTTAGCTTCTTGAGGAACCATCAAACTGTCTTCCACAATGGCTGCATCATTCTATAGTCCCACCAGCAGGGGATAATGGTTCCCATTCCTCCAAATCCTTTCCAACACATGTAGCTCTCTGGCTTTTTCAATAGCCAGCACACTAATGGGTGTAAGATGATATCTCATTGTAGTTTTGATTTGCATTTCCATAATAGCTAGTCATGTTGGGCATTTTTCACGTGCTATTTAGCAATTTGTATTTCTTCTTTGAAGAAGTATCTATTCAAATCATTTGCCTATTTATTAATGGGTTATTTGTCTTTTTATTTTTAAGAAGTAAGATTTCTTTATATATGCTGGATATAAGTTCCATATTGGATAGATGGTTACATAATATTTTCTCCCATTCAGTAAGATGGCTTTTCACTTTCTTGATAAAGTCTTTTGAGGTACAAAAGTTTTTAATTTTGAAGTGTTCCCATTTATCTATTTTTTCTTGCTTTGCTCATGCTTTGCTTGTAAAGTTCATGGAACCATTTCCTAACACCAGATCTTATAGATGCTTCCCCACATTATCTTACAAGATCTTTATGGTCTCAGCTTTTATATTTAGTTCTTTGATCTATCTTGAATTAATTTTTGCATAAGGTAAGAGATGGTGCTCCTCTGTCATTCTATTGGACATGGACATCCAGTTCTTCTATCACCACTTGTTGAACAGGCCATTCTCTCCCAGTTGATTAGATGTTGTGGCCTTGTTGTGTATCAATTGATTGTATATGTGAGGATCTATACCAAAATTCTCAATTCAGTTCCATTGTACAGTATGTCTACCCTTGTGCCAATACCATGTAGTTTTTGACCACTGTAGCTTTGTAGTATGCTTAAAATCAGGTAGTGTCATTCCTCCAATTTCATTGATTTATTTTATGTTTAACTATCCTTGTAGATGAGGGATGAAACCCAATTGGTCATGGGGCATAATTCATTTGACATGTTGTTGAATAAGAGGAGGAAGTATTTTGTTGAAGATTTTAGCATCTAGGTTCGTTAGAGAGATTGGTCTATCGTTTTCCTTTCTTGTGGTAACTTTGTTTGGCTTTGGTATTAGCTGTCTTGTCCTGTGCTCTTTTTAATTGGGAGTTTTTTGATGACTAATGAATCTCGATAATTGTGATTGGTCTGTTGAGTTCATCAATTTCTTCTTTCATCAATGTAGGCTGCTTGTGTGTTTTTAGGAATTTGTCCATTTCCCCTAAATTATCCATCTTGTTGCTGTACAATTTTTCAAAGTATTCTCTTATGATACTCTTTATTTCTGTGTTGTCAGTTGTGATATCCCCTTCCTCATTTCTTATTTTATGTATTTGCATCTTCTCTTTTTCTTTGTTACTCCAGATAAGGGTTTGTCAATTTTATTAATCTTCTCAATGAACCAACTTTTGGTTTTGTTTATGTTTTCTAGTGCATTCTTATTTTCAATTTCATTTAGCTCTGCTCTAATCTTTGTTTATTCCTTCTTTCTACTTTCTTTGGGGATAATTTGATTTTAGCTCTTTCTTCTTTTGTAATACAGCCATTTATGACTAAGAATGTCCCTCCCAGGCCTGTTTTGCTGCATCCCATAGGTTTGGTATGTTGTGTTGTCATTTTCATTCATTTCAAGATAGTTACTGATTTCTTCTACAATTTCCTCATTGACCCACTAATTTTCTAAGAGTATGTTAACTGCCATATCTTTGTGCTTCAGAGATTATACAATTATTGTATAATTTCAATATTTCTGAATACTTTGAGAGTTGTCCTGTGACCTAGCTTGTCGTCTATCCTGGAGAATGATCCCTGTGCACTCAAGAAATGTATATCCTGCTGTATAAGGGTGTAATGTTCTGTATATGTCTATTAGGTCCATATCCTCTAATGTATTATGTAATGTATTATTCAAGGTCTCTCTTTCTTTATTGATGCTCTGTCAAGATGTTCTGTCTAATGGTAATAATGGTGTATTAAAGTTCCCTACTATAATTGTAGAGGCATCTAATTCTCCACTTAGTTCTTCCAATGTTTACCTCATGTATTTTTAGGCACCCTGGTTAGGTGCATAAATGTTAATGATTTTTCTTTATGATAGATTACTCTTTTTATTTATAGTGTTCTTTTTTGTGTGTTACAATAGTTTTGCATTTAAAGTCTATTTTCTCTGATATAAGTATAGACACTCCTGCCCTTTTTTGGCAATTATTTGCATGTAAAATTGTTTTCCAGCCATTCACATTCAGCTTCTTTTGTCCCTGTGTCTATGGTAAGTATCTTGTAGGCAGTATATAGATGGGTCATACTTCCTTATCCATTCTGCCATTCTGTGTCTCTTGATTGGGGAGTTTAATCCATTAATGGTCAATGTTATTACTTACATTAGCGATATTTTCTTTAGGTTTATGTAGGCCATATGTTGTTTTTTTTTATAAAGATTTATTTTACTTTTTATCCATTGTAACTCCCGCCCCCCCCATTTTTGCTGTTTTCTGTCCATTTGCTGAGCAATTCCCTGTGTCTGTTTCCTGCCCTCTCTTCTCATCCTTCTCCTCCTGTCTTCACTGGGATTCGATCCTGGGAACCTCCAATGTGGGAGAGAGGCGTTCTGCCACCTGCGCCTCCTCAGTTCCTGGTTTATCGGTGCCTCTCGTCTTGGCTCTCCCTTTGTGTCACTCTCCTGTTATGTCATCATCTTGCTGCGTGGCTAGGCAGGGCCTGGCATGCCCATGCGCGGGGTTTGGGTGCTCGCGCACTTGTGGGGCCTGGTGGCCTGCGCACCTTCTATATTTTTTTCTTTATTTTACCAGGAGGTCCCGGGGAATGAACCCAGGTCACTATATATGGGAGATAGACTCCCAACCGTTTGAGCCACATCTGCCCCCTACATTTAGTTGTTTTTTTTTTTATGACCAAAACTAGAAATTTATTGTAGTATGCATGCTGAAAATAGATTAGCCATTAAAATAAACACATTATGACCATTCAAATGATGTTTAAGAACTATTCCAGACGAATTGGAAGGATTGCTAGTAGGACTATAGAGGTATAAATATAATATGCAAGAAAATGTATATAGAATATAGCCCTATTTTTTTTTGATGTCTCCTTATCATCATTTATTCTTTTTTTTTCTCTTAACTTTATTTGTACATTTAATAATCGAAAATATAAACAATTAAAAACTAAAAAGTAAACACAGATGAATAAATATATACATTTCTCCATTAAATGTAATGGATACATATAAAAATTTTTTTTTTGTGGATCAAACAATATGTTACACAATATATTTAGTTCATAGTAACGCATTCATACAGTATTTGTCCTTTTGTGTCTGGCTTGCTTCACTCAGCATAATGTCCTCCAGATTCATCCATATTGCCATATGCTTTACGACTTCATTTCTTCTTACAGCTGCATAATATTCCATCGTGTGAATAGACCACAGTTTCTTTATCCATTCATCTGTTGATGGACACCTGGGTTGCTTCCAACTTTTGGCAATGGTGAATAATGTTGCTATGAACATCGGTGTGCAGATGTCTGTTCGTGTCACTGCTCTCAGTTCTTCTGGGTATATACCCAGTAGTGGTATTGCAGGGTCACGTGGCAAGAAATAAACCCTCACTTATACAGTCAACTGGTTTTTGA
>JAQZBX010047477.1:0-20454 GCA_029593785.1 Cabassous unicinctus
TTCTTTTCGTTTATAAAGTACTTCCAAAGTTCAAGGACTAACTTCATTTATTTTAGTGTGGGAAAGAGGAGGAAGAGAATATTATTTATTGGATACCCAGACACTGGACTAGGCTGTCAAATAGTTTGAGAAAGGCTAGACATATATAATAACTTTAGTAAATTGAAGGCAATATAAACAGGCTCAAGATCTCATCATCATGTTTAGAATTTAGATTGTGTCACAAAAATTAGTGCCTCACAATACTTCCTTTGCTAATCTCCTATAAAAACCCTAGGCAAGTTTGAGCAGCGTCCTCTCACTCTTAGGCCTCATTCCATGGTGAGGAATAAGCAATGGAGAAAGTGTGTTGCACATGACTCTCCTGGGGAGAGCCAGGTTTTTCCTACAAGTGGTCTTATGTTACTCCTGAAGAGTCTCTATCTCAAGGTCTTCATTATGCTATTAAAATTTTTTTATACATTATGTTCATTGATAACATATCAGAAATCAGTTAAATGATCTTCCCCGCTGTGATTGATATTTGATTAGTTTTAAAAATCAAAGTGATTTTGAAAATCACTTGTGGTTCTAAGAATAAAAACATCCGGTTCATGGTTTAACTACGTTTGAATTTTTTTGGCAACTCTGGTGGAAGATATTTGGATAGGTCATGCCAACTTTGCTTGCACTGCTAGAAGCATGTTGTGTTTCCTTTTCAGATGGAATGGATTTATGTGAGCAATTCAAACAAATAGCAGTACTTTTAAAGTTAAGTAAAATAAAAATTTTAATAAGTCAAAAAAAAATACCTAGGAATACATTTAACTAAAGATGTAAAGGACTTATATACAGAAAACTACACAACATTGTAAAGGAAATCAAAAAGAGTTAAATAAATGGAAGAATATCCCCTGTTTATGGATAGGAAGGTAAACATCATCAAGATGTCTATCCTACCCAAAGTAATCTACAGATTTAATGCAATCCCAATAAAAATCCACACAGCATTTTTTAATGAATTGGAAAAACTAACTACCAAATTTATTTGGCAAGGTAAGTGGCCCCAAATAGCTAAAGACTTGTTGAAGAAAAAAATAAGAAATTGGAAGAATCACAGTACCTGACTTTAACATATACTACAAATCTACAGTAGTCAAAACTTCAGGGTAATAGATACTGAGCAATGGAACTGAATAGGGGGTTCTGATATAGATCCTCACATATACAGTCAACCGATTTTTGACAAGGCCACAATTCCATTCAAATGGGAGAGAATACCCTCTTCAACAAATGGTGCTTTGAGAACTGAATACCATATCCAAAAGACTTTGAGAGGAACACCATCTCACACCTGATACAAAAATTAACTCAAGATGGATCAAAGATCTAAATATAAAAGCCAAGACCATAAATATCTTGGAAGATAATGTAGGGAAGCATCTACAAGATCTTGTATTAGGAAATGTTTTCATGAATTATACACCCAAAACACAAGCAATGAAAGAAAAAATAGTTAAATGGACCTCCTCACAGTAAAAGACTTTTGTGCTTCAAAGGAGTTTGTCAACAAAGTGAAAATGCAGCCTACTGAATGGGTGAAAATATTTGGTAATCATATATCTGATAGGGACCTGATATCCAGCATACATAAAGAAATCCTACACTTTGAAAAGAAAAAGAAAAAGAACCCATTTTAGAAACTGAAAAGAATTTGAATAGATACTTCTCCACAGAAGAAACAGAAATGGCTAAAAATCACATGAAAAGATGTTTAATATCACTAGCTATCTGGAAATGCAAATCAAAACTACAGTGAGATATCAACTTACACCATTAGACTGGTGGCTATTCAAAACAAGAGGACTACTAGTGTTGAAGAGGATGTAGAGGAATGGGAACACTTATGCACTGCTGGTGAGAATGTAGAATGGCACAGTCATTGTGAAGGACATTTGGACCATTCCTCATGATGCTAACTATCAAACTTCCATATGATCCAGGAATCTTACTGTTGGGTATATACCCAGAAGAACTGACAGCAGGAACACGAACGTATATATGCACACCAATGTTCATAGCGACATTATTCACTATTGCCAAAAGTTGGAAACAGCGAAAATGTCCATCAACAGATGAATGGATAAGCAAATTCTGGCATATACATGTAATGGAATAATACTCAGCTGTAAGAAGGAATGCAGTATTAACACACAGGATATCATGGATGAATCTTGAATACATTATGTTGAGTGATGCAAGCCAGCACTGAAGATAAAATATTCCATGACACCACTGATAGGAATTAAACCAATTGAGCAGATACACAGAGCTAAAGTCTGGAAGATAGGTTTACAAGAGACAGAAAGGGAGAAGAAAGCTGTGAGTCAATGCCCCTACGGGAAAAATCTATGGTAAGTTGGAAGTGTGTAGTAGTGCAGTGGATGGGCATGAGATTGGTCCAGTGAGGTTCTTATGTTGGGCGGTGCTGGTTTGTGAGGTGGTAGGTTGTAGGGGTTGGCTGGACTGTCCATTGAACGGTGGATAGGGCTGAGGGAAGGAGCAGGTAAACTCTGGGGATTTGTGGGTATGTGGTTGAAACTACAACTTTGAGAATGTTCCTTTGGCAAATATGGCAGGGGAGGGTTACTGGTTTAGGGTGTTGGATATCGGGGGCATGAGGGACAGGGTGCACCTTGGGCAAGCTTCTAGGGGGTGTGTGAGTCTTCATCTTGCCATAGCGTGTGGTATCAGTGGGTGGAGACCCACACAATGAGAGGGAAGGTGTTGGAATCCCATCCTGAGGAGTCCTGCTGTGTTCTCAATTAGAGAGTCAGAAGTCCCTTGAGAGCATAGGCAGTGCCTAATAGTGGAGGACAGGACAGTATGTCAAGCCCTCAATGTTGTAGCAAGTAACTATGAATCTTGATCTTCAAGGAGTGATTCTTGGTGGTGGCCATGAGTCCCAAGGGGAGGGGGAGGGAGGAATAGAATAGATGGAATGTGGGGCATTTTGGGGGCGTTGGATTTGTTCTACATGATATTGCAATGATGGATACAGGTCATGATAAATACTAACAAAATTTATAAAAGTGTATGGCTCAAAATATAAACCACAATTTAAATCATTTACAATGGTTAGTAGCAATGCTTCAATATTTGTACATCAGTTGTAACAAATGTACCATCCACATGTAAAATGGTATTAATAGAGGAAAGGGGAAAGGGGGGAGGATCTAAGTTATATGGGATCCCCTATATTTTGTACGTGACTTTACTGTAAACTAAAGGATCTTTGAAGATAAAATGAAAAAAATAAGACAATGGGGGAATAAACAGAAGAAAATGTCATTGGACATACAAAGCAACAGATCTTACAGTGAAGAATGATGGAAGGTCAATTTTAATTTTATGTTTTTATTTTTATTTAAAAGTTTTTGTATTTTACTTGTTATTTTTAAGCTATCATTATTTGTTTTTCTTATTATTTGTATTTGGTTATTTTGTTGGCTTCATTCATTTTTTAAGAAATTTTGGATCACAGAATGGTCACAACTCTGGCAGGGGATGAATGCATGGGAGGAGGTTCATCTGGGGCATACTTATAAGACATATGAATGTGTTCACGTGTTCATGGCGCATTGTAACGGTGGGTGGAGATATACACAATAACCAAAATAATATCAAATTCCCATCCTGGTGAGTTCTGCCACATTCTCCAATGGGACATCAAGAATCCCCTGAGTACAGGGGCACTGACTAGCGAAGGAGGATGGACCATTGATGGGGCATGATATTGATGACTGTACTTATGAACCTTTACTTTTGAAATTGAAATGTAGCCTAGTATTATAGTTTGCCTAAGAGTTACCCCCTGTGAGCCTTCTTGTTGCTCAACTATATCCTCTTTCAAAGCCAAATTCAGCATATAAAAGCATTACCTTCCCCTTGGCTTGGTACATGACTCTCGGGGATGAGTTTCCCTGGCACTGAGTTATTGCTACCAAGTGCCAACTAGCCTTGCAACTGGAAAAAGACCTTGACCAAAAGGGGTAAAAGGATAAAGACACATGAGTTTATATGGCTAAGAGACTTCAAAGTGAGTCGGGTGGTCATTCCAGAGGTTACGCTTATGCACATGTCAGCAGTATCTTATTGAGTGCCAAAGAAAATATTTCATCATATAGCCTGGATCCTGACAGCTCAGAAGTCATCCAGACACTGTAGGCAGGGCAGATAACTCAGGAGATTGGCACCCTGCCAATGGGTCCTACTTTGAATTTATACTCCCCAGTGTGACAGAGTTGGAATCAGTTGTGCTCCCCCTAAACATGGCTCTTCTGCCCCTTCTAACTGAACCTATAGTTAGTATTAGAGTTGGTAGGTGTATATCCAAGAGACTAAAATCTTTGCGCTGTCCAAGCTCCCTTTGGGCCCTGACTCTCAGCAGACTTTCAACACCTGTGTTCCAGTTCATTGGACTCACCCAAAACAACTAGTGAGGATATGATGATGCACAATGACATTCCAAGGAACACAAAGAGTCAGCAACTGAAAGCAAGATATTCCCATCCATCTACCCCATGGGATCTAAGCCCCCTCTCAATTAGAGGTGGAGTGGGCATCACCATCTCAGAATCTTCAGGATTGTTGAATGAATGATGGACTAGAGTAGACTTACAGTTATTCTACTATAGAATTATTGTTATTCTAGTAATGGAAGAACTTTTATCATTGATGTGGAGGCAGTGGCTACCAGAGTTTCTGTGGGGAGGGACAGGGAAAAAGAAATGTAATATGGGGGCATTTTTGGGACATTGGAATTGTGCTGAATGATGTTGCAGTGACAGATACAGGTTATTATGTATATTGTCATAACTTATGAAATTGTGTGGGAGAGAGGGTAAACTACAATGCAAACTGTAATCCATGCTTAGTGGCAATGCTCCAATAAGTGTTCGTCAAATTTAACAAATGTACCACACTAATGAAGGATGTTGTTAATGTGGAAAAATGTGGTAGGGGTAGTGAGTGCAGCATATCAGAATGCCTTATATTTTTTGTAACATTTATGTAATCTAAATATCTTTTAAAAATTAAAAAGTATATTAAAAATGATTGGATGAGATATCACACATTGCTGATGGCATTGTCCTTAGTAGATTTTATATGTAACCAGACATCTATGCAATCAGTTCACTGATGATTAAAATCTATGAAATATTGTATTATAATTAGCACAGTGTTTGCTTGCTCAAACAGCTGGGCAGCATTACCTGGCCGCTTTGACACATTAACCTAATCATCAAACAAAGAGTCTCACATCCACCTGAATGGATTAACTCCAAGAATATATGACCTTCTCTTGGATTCACAAAACTCTTTAAACTGCCACAACTATCAATTCTGAATCTGTGCCTAACAATAGGGTACCAAAATATATGACACAAAAATTATAAAACTGAAAAGGAAAATAGAAAAATCCACTATTATTGTTGAAGGTTCAACATCCTCTATCAGTAACAGACAGAGCCAGCAGACAGAAAAATCAATAAGAATACACTAAGGTTATAGACATACCTGACATTTATAGAACAGTATTCTTCAAGCTCACGTGGAAAAATGACCAAAATAGACATTTTGGGACCTAAGCACATGTTAAAAATTTTAAAAGACTATAAATCCTTCAAGTATGCTCTCAGATCACAATAGAAGTAAACTAGAAATAAGTAACAAAAGCATAAGAAAACCCCAAAACATTTGGAGATAAATAACAGACTGGTGAATAACACATGGGTCTAAGAAAAAGTCTTAAAAGAAATTTTAAAAATATTTTTAACTAATTGAAAATGAAAGTACAACTTATCACAATTTGTGGAGTGCAGCAAAAGCAGTACATGGAGGGAAATTTATAGATTTGAATGTTTATATTTGAAAAGAATAAACATTTAAAAACCAATAATCTAAGCTTCCAGTCTAAGAAAATTGAAAAAAGAAGAACAAATTAAACATAATGTATGGAATAGAAAATAAATAATAAAAATTACAGCAGAATTCAATGACATTGACTGAAAACAGGAAAGCAAAAGAGAAATTCGAAAGAACCCAAAGCTGGTTCTTATAATGACCAATAAAATTGATAAAGTTTATCCAATCTAACAAAGAAACAAAGAGAGAAGAGTCATAACGTCTATCAAAAATGAAAGTGAAAGCATCACAAAGGGATCCTGTGGACACTGAAAGCATAATATGGAATATTATGAACAACTTTATGCCCATAAATTTGCTAATGTAGGTGAAATGGACTCATAATTGAAAGACAATCTACAATAACACACACAAGGAGAAATACATAACCTCAATAGACAAATATCTATTAACTAAATTAAATCAACGATTAATAATCTTCCAAATCAGAAAGCACAAAGTCCAGTTGGCTTACTGGTGAATTTCTATCAAACATTTAAAGTAGAATATAAACCAATCCTCTGCAATCTGTTCTAGGAAATAAAAACATATGCACCACTTCATAACTTGTTATATAAATCCAGCATTAATCGAACACCAAATCAAGACAAAGAAATAATAATAAAGGAAAATCACAGACCTATATCTTATATGAATAGAGATAGAAAAATCCTCAACAAAATATAAGCAAGTGGAATCCAACAATGTATAAAAATATTTATACCTCATGATGAAATGGATTTTTTCCAGGAATGCTAATCTAGTTCAACATGGAAAAAACTGATTTATACAATGCATCACATCAAAAAACTAGAGGAAAAAAACATATTATCATATCAGTAGATGCAGAAAATGCATTTGACAAAATACAGCACCCTTTTGTGTTTTAAAAACTCTCAACAAACTAGTATTAAAAGGGACTTCCTCAACTTTAAAATGTTACATCTTCAAGAAACCTACAGCTAACATACTTCCTATCAGTGAGAAACTAGATGCTTTCCTACTAAGATTGCGCTCAAAATAAAATGTGCAACATCATAAGTCATTAGGGAATTGAAAATATAAACAAAAACGAGATACTACCACATGCCTATTCGAAAGATTAAATCGCCATTCCAATTCAGCATTGTACTGTAAGTCTCTGCTAATTCATCTAAGAAGAAATAAAATGTATATAGACCAAGAAAGAATAAATAATAATGTCTTTGTCCACAGAGGATATGATTATCTGTGTAGAAATTTCCAAAAAAATTGAGGGAAAAAAACCTCTTGTATTTAATCAGTGATTATAGCAAGTTGAAGGATGAAAAATTAAATTACAAAAGATATTTCCTTTCCTATATAACAGCAATGAACAATGAGAACTTGTAGTTAAAAGCACAACAGCATTTACATTAACAACAAAATATTTAGGTATTTAGCAAACTAGGTACAATAGCTATATGAAAAGCCTACAAAGCTGATTAAATAAATCAAAGATCCAAATAATGGAGAGCTATTCCATGCTCATGAAGAGGAAGACTTTATATTTTAAAGTCAAATCTTTCCAATATATGTTATAGATTTATTGCAATCCAAGTCCAATTATCAAGAAATTGTTCTCTCTGTATATACAAACCGACTTTCAAAAAACACAATAAAGTCATTATAATACTGAAAAAGACCGCAGTCAGATCATCAATGTTACCTGACTTCGACTTACCAAAAAGCTGTAATGATTGAGACAGTGTAATATTTGCAAATGATTAGACAGATAGCTCAATGGAACATAGCAGGAATCCCAAAAATAATTCCCAAAATATATTCAACTGCTCTTTATTATACTTTATTGGAGAAAGTGTGGGATTACTGAATCTACATAAAAGACAGAAGTTCCCCAAACAATCCTCTTATTAACACCTGGCATTGGAGTGGAACATTTGTTACAATTGATGACAACACATTATTATAATTGTTTTATGAAATATCGTCCAGGGTTTAACTTAGAGTTCACTGATTGTGTAGTGTAGTTCAAAGGAGTTTTAAAATTTTTATTCTGCTACCATATATACACTCAAACATTTCCCCTTTTCATCACATTTGGATATATATTTCACTGATGTTAATTATGCTCACAATACCTTGCTTCCATCGGCACCACCCATTACTAAAACATTTCCTACACTTAAAATAGGAACCTTATACATTTTAAAACTTAACCTCCCATTCTCTAACTTCACTGGGTCCCTTTGTAAATTATATTCTAGATTATGACTCCACGAGTTTGATTACTCTTATTATTTGAAATCAGTGAGGTCATATCTGTCCTTTTGTGTCTGGATTATTTCACTCAACATGATGTCTTCAAGGTTCATCCATGTTGCTGCATGTATCGCGATTTCATTCTGTTTTATGGCTAAATAATATTCCATTGTATGTATATACAAGAATTTGTTTTTCCATTTCTCATTTGATGGACATTTGGGTTGCTTCCAACTTTTACAGTTGTAAAAAATGTCACTATGAATATCAGTGTGAAATATCTCTTCAAATCCCTGCTTTAAATTGTTTTGAGTATATGCCTAGTAGAGGGTTTGCCAGATCATATGACAGTACTATACTTAGCTTTTTGGTGAACCACCAGTCTTCCACATCGGAGGAACAATTTTACTTTGCTACAAGCAATGAATGAGTGTTCTTATTTCTCTGCATCCTCTCCAACTCTTGCTATTTTCCATTAAAAAAAAAATAGCAGGGCAGGAGGTGGGAGTAGTTCAAATGGTTGAGTGACTGCTTCTGATGTAGAAGGTCAAAAGTTCAATCCCTGGTACTTCCTAAAAAAATAGCAGCCATTCAATAAGTATCTATGTCAACTTGGCCAGGTAATGATTCCCAGTTGTTTAGTCAAGCAAGCACAGGGTTAATTGTAATAAAAGGGCATTTCATGGACTTTAATCATCAGTGAGTTGGTTGCATAGATGGCTGATTACATCTATAATCAAATGAGGAGATTGTCTTCAGTAATGATAGACGTCTCATACAATCAGTTCAAGGCCTTAAACGGAGATTTGTTTTCAACAGTCAGAGAGAGGATTTTCATTTCTATTTCAGACAGCCAGTTTCTCCTGAGGAACTCATATAGGTCCTTCATCAGAGTTCTTGGCTTGCAGCCTGCCTTACAGAATTTGGACTCGTGCACCCCTACGGTCAAATGAGCCAATTCTATAAATCTCATAATATTTACAGTTATCTTCTGTTGGTTCTGTTTCCCTAGAGAACCCTGACTAATATAGTTTGGTAGTGGGAGTGGTTCATGAGTAACAGAATCTTATAAATGGGATTTCTGAGTTGGTTCTTGGGTTTTTGAAACTGGCTTTCTACTCTGATTAGATTCAAAGGATCTACTGTCTGCTTCCAATCAGCACGGCGCCACTAGTAGCCGATGACATGAATTGGCAATAACGATATGCAAAATATCACCACTGGATACAGCTACTTGTGTGCTTATAAGAAGCAAAACTGAGTGAGAAGATTTTTCACAACTTAACAGAGTTTTGTGGAGTTAAAAGTTACAATGGTGGCTTGTTGTTCCTAAATTTGCTGGATCAGTGACAAAAGAAAGGGGTGGCCAGATGGCTTCAAATTTGCAACTTAAGCACAGCATGAATGAGACCAAGTTATCTATGTGTGTCCTAAAAGAATATCTTGATTTGTTCAGCTGCAGACTTGAGATCTCTGAAAACTAGAACCAGAGTTGCATTCTGTGAGTATCTCCACTTTTCAGGGTGTCTGCTGTTAAAGTAAGTCCATTATCTGGAAATGAATGGAATCCTGAGGACTGGGATGGAGACATAAGGCTGATGACAGCAGTGGGGATATTGAAACCCTAAATTCTGCTAAGTGTTCATCAGATAAATCTCTAATGGTCTGCCCTGAGTAAGCAGGCATCTGAACTCCTGCCTCCCCTGAGGAAAGAGCCAACCAGCCTTTACCCTGACCTTAGGAAACAGCTAACTCTCCTCCAGCCTACCCCAAAGAAACAGCAACCTCACATCTAGTCTGCCCTAAAGGGTTTTCAATCCATCCTCTACAAGAAGAGATTAATCTTGTTTCATCAGATGAAAATATAATGGAATGCCCTGAAATAACTGGTTTGCAAGAAATTTCCAATCCTTCTCATTATGCAACTCTGCCACCCCTATTTTTTTCCATACATAAAACTAGACACATCCCAAAAGGCCTCAAAATGTGAAGTTACAAAGGGTGACCTATGAGGAAGAACACCATACTCCAAAAGAACTGCATGAGTTTTACAACTTCTATAGAAAGACATCAGAAGAATATACGTGGGAATGGATATTAAGGATGTGGGGTAATAGTGGAAGGCAAACAAATTGGATGAGGCTGAATTTATTGATACAGGCCCACTAAGCAAAAATTCTGGATTCATTGTTGTACCTTGAGGGGTTAGAAAGGGCTCTAAGCGTGTGTTCAGGTGGCTGGCTGAAACATGGATCAAAAGATGTCTAACATTACCTGAGAAGCCAAAACTGCCCTAATATACTGTAGATAAGGGGATTCAAAGGCAAAGAGAGATTGGAATGTTAGAATGGATTTACCATGGAACACCTGCTCGCCCAACTGAGGAATGTCCACAGGACACACATTTCACCAGGACCAGAAAGAATAAATTTGTGAGTCTAAACAAAACATCACTGAAATCTCTGCAGTTGCTTTTATCTGTATTTTCTATATTACCTTAAGAAATGCTGCCACTGAAATGAGATCCTTAAGCACTATGGGGAGGACTGGGCCTAATTCCGGCAGAGACCATGTGGCAGCAGTTAATCGTGAAAGAATGGGTGGGTGTGGCTACCACAATGAACAGCAGACTCAAAGCAGCAATCAAAATGTCCTGAGTCACAGAAACCTATCGGTGTGGCTATTAGATCACAAGGAATCTAGAAGTAAATAGATGGACAGGCTCAGATTCTTGGCTCTGACCAGACCTAAACACAGGAAAATGGTGTTTGGAACACCTCTGTGTAAAAGTGCACCAACAAGCGCCATCTGTGGACTGGTCTGGAAATTGCATCCACAAAAACTGCTTTTGGTCCTCTCTGTAACAGCTGGAAGAAAATTTGCACCCCATTAGAGAGTACCTGGCCCAATTGTGATAATTTAATGTGAGCAATTTTAAAGACTTAGAATCAGTTGAACCAAATATCAAAGAACAAGTGTGAAAAAATAAACAATAGGCAAGAGAAAGAAATTTGCCATCAGAGAAAAGTCACCAATATATTCAGATGCCTAGACATCAGCAAAAAATTACAAGCCATATTAAGAAACAGGAAGCAATGGCCCAGACAAAGGAACAAACCAAATATACTGAAGAGATATAGGATTTAAGAAAATTAATCAATGATAATCATACAATTCTTCTAAATCAATTTAAAGAATTGAAAGAAAATATGACTAAGGAGATAAATGATATTAAGAAGATGCTGGGTGAGAATAAAAAACAATTTGAATGCCCCCTAAGAAAAGTAACCGTCCTTATGGGAATGAAAGCCATGATGGATGAGATTAAAAATCAATTAGAGGCACATAAGAGCAGATATGAATTGCTTACAGACAGAATTAGTGATTTCGAAGACAGAACATCTGACTTGGAAAAGACTGAAGAACAGAAAAGGAAGAGAATGGGAAAAAAGGAACAGTTTCTCAGAGAATCAAATAACATCATGAAACATGCAAACATTTGCAGTATAACTGTCCCAGAAGGAAAAGAGAATGGAAAAGGGGCAGAAAGAATATTTGAGGAAATAATGACCAAAAACTTCCCAATCCTTATGGAAGACATAAATATGAATAAACAAGAGGGACAATGCACACCTAACAGAAAAAAAAAAATCAATACAGACTTACCCCAAGACACTTATTATTTAGAATGACAAATATAAGAGATAAACTGAGGGTTCTGAAAGCAGCAAGAGAAAAGCAAGGCATCAAATACAAGGGAACCACAATAAGATTATGTGCTGACCTCCAATCAGAAGCCATGGAGGTGAGAAGAAAGTGGTATGATGTATTTAAGGTGCTCAAAGAGAAAAACTGCCAGCCAAGAATGCTGTATGTGGCAAAGCAGTCCTTCAAAAATGAGGGTGAGGGCAATGGATGTGGCTCAAGCAGTTGGGCATCTGCCTCCCATGTGGGAGGTCCTGGGTTCGATTCCTGGTGCCTCCTGAAGAAGATGAGCAGCTGCCACAACAAGAAAGACATCACAATGAGTAGAAGCCACAATGAGTGGGCACAATAACCAAGAAGACACTGCAACCAGCAGACGCCTCAATCAGCAGATGCCGCTATTACCAAAACAGACAGAAGCCGCAACCATTGCAAGCAGGAGATGATGCAACCAGCATACATGGAAGGGGCCACAATGAGCAGACCCCTCAACAGCCTCAACGAGGAGAAGCTGAAATGAGCAGAAGCCACAATGAGCAGACACCACAACCAGCAGATGACACAACCATTGGACAATGCAACTATCAGGTGATGCAACTAGCAATGAGCGGAAGTGGCTCAGGGCAACTAGCAATGAGCGGAAGTGGCTCAGGCAGTTGGGCACTCACATTCCACATGGGAGGTCCCTGGTTCAGTTCCCAATGCCTCCTAAAGGAGACTAGCAGACAACGAGCAGACAGATGAGGAAGCCATCTCGGGGGTGGAAGGGAATAAATAAAAATAAATAAAAAAAATAAATAAAAAATGAGAGTAAGTTCAAAGTCTTCACAGACAATCAAAAACATGTTACTGAAAGACAAGAATTACAAGAGATTCTGAAGGGAGTCCTGCAGCCTGAAAGAAAGAAAAAAAAGAAATAAAAAACAAGGGCAAGAAACTTGTAGAAGACTAGAAACGAAGATTATTAGTAAAAGTAAATTAATGGGTAAAAAGACAGACGATAGTATGATATGACAACAGAAAGCCAAAGGAAAAATGGATGAAGTAAGTAATGCATTTACAGTAATAACATTGAATGTTAATGGATTGAATTTCCCAATCGAAAGACATAGAGTGATAGAATGGACAAAATCTATGTGTCATCTATATGTTGTCTCCAAGAAACTCACCTCAGTTATAAGGACACAACCAGGTTAAAAGTGGGAGGTTGGAAAAAGATCCTCCATGCAAATAATAAAAAAAGAGATTGAGTAGTGATACTAATATCAGACAAATTAGATATTAAAAACAAAACTGTGATAAGGGATGAAGAAGGACATTACATATAATAAAAGGGACAAATCACCAAGAAGAAACATTTATAGTAAATATTTATGCACCTAACCTGAGTGCTCCAAAATACATGAGGCACACACTGGCAAAGCTGAAAGGAGAAACGGATGTCTCTACAATTATAATTGGAGATGTCAATACACCACTCGTAGTACTGGATAGAACATCTGGACAGAGGATAAATAAAGAAAGAGAGAGCTTGAATAATATGATAAATGAACTAGACCTAACAAACGCCTATAGAGCCTTGCACCACCAAACATCATGATATACATTCTTTTCAAGTGCTCATGGACCCTTCTCTTAGATAGGCCATATGCTGTGTAACAAGACAAGTCTCAATAAATTTTAAAAAAGATTGAAATTATGCAAAACATTTTCTCAAAGCATATCAGAATGAAGCTGGAAATCTATAATGGCGAGAAAAGAGGAATATTCATAAATATATGGAGGTTACACGACAAAGTTAAAAACTAAGTGGGTCAAAGAAGAAATTGCTAGACAATTCAGCAAATATCTTGAGGAGAATGAAAATGAGAACACAGCATATTAAAACCTATGGGGCACCGCAAAGGAAGTGCTGACAGGGAAATTTATAGCCCTCAATGCTTACATTAAAAAAAAAAAAAAGAGCTAGCTAAAATTGAAGAGCTAACTGTACACCAGAAGGAACTAGAAAAAGAACAGCAGATTAATCACAAAGCAAGCCAAAGGAAAGAAATAGTAAAGATCAGAGCTGAAATAAATGAAATTGAGAACAACAACAACAACAACAACAAAAACAATAGAGAGAATCAACAAAACCAGAATTTGGTTCTTTGAGAAGATTAACAAAATTGGAAAAAAAACTTAGCTAGACTGAAAAAGAAAAAAGAGAGAAGACACAAATAAATAAAATCAGAAATGAGAGGAGGGACATTATCACTGACCCCACAGAAACAAGAGAGATCATAAGAGGATAATATGAACAACTGTATGCCAAAAAACTAGACAATGTAGATGAGATGGACAAATTCCCAGAAACATACGAACCACCTTCACTGACCCTAGAAGAAATAGAAGACCTCAACAAACCATTCCAAAGTGAAGAGATTGAAACAGTCAAGAAAATCCTCCCCAAAATGAAAAGCCTGGTAACAGATGGATTATCAGGTGAACTCTGCCAATCACTCAAAGGCAATCTGATCCCCATCTTGATCAAGCTCTTCCAAAAAATTGAACTGGAAAGAACGCAAACAAACTCAAGTATAAGGTCAATAGCACCCTAATACCAAAACCAGATAAAGATACAATGAAAAAAGAAAATTACCGACAAATAAATCTAACCAATATAGATACAAAAATCCTCAACAAAACACTTGCACACCAAATCCAAATGCACAGTAAAAGAATTATAAACCATGATCAAGTGGGTTTTATACCAATTATGCAAGGATGGCTCAACACAAGAAAATCAATTGGGTAATAAACTACATTGAAAACTTGAAGGAGAAAAATCACATGAAGTTTTTGAATGATGCAGAAAAAACATTTGACAAAACACAGCACCCTTTATTGATTAAAAAACACTCCAAAAGATAGGGATAGAAGGAAGGTTTCTCAATATGGCAAAGTACATATATGATAAAATTACAGCTAGCATTGTACTCAATGGTGAAAGACTGAAAGCTTTCCTACTGCGATCAGGAACAAGAAAAGGATGCCCACTGTCAGCATTGTTATTCAATATGATGCTAGAAGTTCTAGCTAGAGCAATTAGGCAAGATAAACAAATAAAAAGCACCCAAATAGGAAAAGAAGAAGTAAAACATACAATATTAGCTGATGATATGATCCTATATCTAGAAAATCCTGAAAAATCCACAACAAAGCAACTAGAATTAATAGACGAGTTCAGGAAAGAGGAAGGATACAAGATTAATACGCAAAAATCAATAGCATGTCTATACACTACTGATGTGCAATCTGAGGAGAAAATCAGGAAAAAAATTCCATCTTTAATAGCATTTAAACAATTAAATATTTAGGAATAAATTCAGCCAAGGATATAAAGGACCTTTTTTCAGAAAACTAAGAATCATTGCTAAAAAAAAAAAAGAAGGTATAAATAAATGGAAGGACCTTCCATGTTCATGGATTGGGAGATCAAATAATGTTAAGATATAAATTTTACCCAAATTGATTTACAGATTCAATGCAATCCCAATAAATATCCCAACAGCCTTTTTTGCAGAAATCTAAAAGCCAATAATCAAATTTATTTTCAAGTATAAGGGTTCCCAAAAGCCAAAAAATGTCTTTAAAAAGAAGAACAAATCTGGAGGACTCTCACCTCCTGACTTTAAAACACATTATTTAGCTACAGTGGTAAAAACTGCACAGTACTGCCATAAAGATAGAAAGATTGACAAATGGAATTGAATCAAGAACTCAGAAATAGACACTCACATCAACAGTCAAGTGATTTTTTACAAGGATGTGAAGCCCACCCAGCTGGGCCTGAACAGCCTATTCAACAAATGGTGCTGGGAAAACTGGTTAGCCTTATCCAAAAGAAAGAAGCAGGGCCCCTTTCTCACACCTTATATAAAAATTAACTCAAAATGGATAAAGAACCTAAATATAAAAGCAACAAACATAAAACTCCTAGAACAAAATATATGAAAACATATTAAACATCTTGAGGTAGGTGGTAGTTTGTCAAACCTTACACCGCAAGCATAAGCAACAACAACAAAAAATAGATAAATGTGACCTCCTCAAAATTAAACACTTTTGTATCTCAAAGGACTTTGTCAAAAGGGTGAAGAAGCAGCCGACTCATTGGGAGAAAAGATTTGGCATTCCCATATGATAAGGGCTCAATATCATAATATATAAAGAGGTCATACAACTCAAGCATATGAAGACAAAGATTCTGCTTTTTTCAACAAAGGGGCAAAAGACTTGAAAAAACAATTATTCAAAGAAGAAATACAAATGGTGAAGAAACACAAGAAAAAAGGTTCAACATCACTACCTCAATTAAAATACAAATATGGGTGATATTACATACATAGGACAGTTTTTACAAAATATAAATACAAAAAAAACTAGAGAGAAGGAAATGGAATAGTTGCTATGCATGACAGGGGAAGCATAAAGAGATTGAGAGGTAATGAGTTTTGTTTGGTTTGTTGGTTTTTGTCTTTTATTATTATTATTAGTAGTAGTAGTAGTAGTATTACTGGTATAATGGAAAAGTTCTGGGAATATTTGGGGTGATGAATGCACAATTATGTGGTTATAATGAATAACATTTGATTTTACACTTTGGAAGGATATCTGCTTTATTAACATGTATCAATAAAATTGATTTGTTAAAAATAAATTAATAAATAAAATGTGTGTGTGTGTGTATATATATATATATACACACACGCACATACACACAGAGAGAGACATAGGAATAAATTTAACTAAGGATATAAAGAACTTGTACAGGGAAAACTACAAAGCATTGCTGAAAGAGATTAAAGAAGACCTAAATTAAAGTAAAAAGTGTTCTGATTTCATGGATAGGAAGACTTAATATTGTTATGATGTATATAATATCCTAAGTGATTTACAGATTCATAAATTACAGTATGTTTGCACATTTCTTGTCATTATTTATTCCCTGAAACCTGTTCAATTTTTCCATTCTTTTCTTTATCTATTCTTTTGTATGATCTGATGAATGCAGATCTCTGTGATGAAAGTGAGAGCCATTGAGTGTACATTTTGGATAGAATATACAAAGCTGGGACTGTATAAAACAGTGAATCATGTGGTGGAAGATGCTCGACTGCGCAGTTAACAGTTTGAGTATGATAGTATTCTCTCATGAAATAAAATAAATGTACAAAACTAATGCATAGTGTTAATAATAGGGGATGTAAGGACAAAATATATCAAATGTGCACTATGGACCATAGTTAGTGGTAATAGTTTCATCCTGTTCTTTCATAATCTGTAACAAATGCTCCACAACAATATAAGGTGCTGGTGAAGGGATGAGGTATGCGAATTCTGCACATTATGCATGATTGATTTGTAAGCTCACAACTTCTCTTATTTTAAAAAAAGGACAAATTAAACCAATAACACATACACACAAAAGCTACAGTAATGAAAACAGTATAGTACTTGTATAAGGATAGAGAAATAAACCAATAGAATAATATTGAGAGTTCAGAAATAAATACACCTATGGCCAATTGAATTTTGCCAGGGGTGCCAAGGCCTCTAAATAGCGAAGAAATTGTCTCTGGTGATGGAAGACTGGATATCCTCATGCAAAAGAATGAACTCCAACCCCTTCCTCATACCATGAGCATACATTAATTCAAAATGAATCATGTATCTAAATATAAGATTAAAACTATAAAATTCTTAGAAGAAAACATAGGGAAATGTATTCAGGACCTTGTATTAGGCAACAGATTCTGAGACTTTATATGCAAAACACAAGAAACAAAAAAAATAGATAAATTTGACTTCATCAAAATTAATTCTATTGTGCACCTAAGGACATTATCAAGAAAGTTAAAAGATAACTTACATAATCGGAGAAAATATTTGGAAATCATATATCTTGTAAGGGTTCAACCTCCGGAATTTATAAAGCACTTCTACAACTAAACAACAAAAGAACAAACAACCCCATTTAAAGATGGGGAAAGGTCTTGAATCCTCCAAAGAAGATTTACCAATTACCAATGAGCCTAGGCAAAGATCCTCAGTGTCATTACCTATTAATGAAACACAAATCAAAATGACAATATGATACTATTTCACGTCCACTAGAATGGCTATCAATAAAATAAAATAAAATAAAAATGAAAAAGTGTTGATGAGGATGTGGACATATGGGAACCCTCATATATTTTTTTGGGAATATAAAATGGTGCAGCCACTGTGGAAAAAAATTAGGCTTTTCCTCATTAATTTGTATATTATTACCATATGCCCCAGCAGTCCCACGTCTAGGTAGAAACCCAAAACAATTGAAAGCAGGGTCTTGTACAAATATTTGTACACCAATATTCATAGAACAATAACCAAAATGTGGAAGCAACCCCAATGTCCATCAAACTGAAGAGCAGATAAATAAAATGTGTAAATGCATACAATGGAATATTATTGAACCATATAAGGGAAAGACGTTCTGACACGCTACAACATGGAAGAAACTTGAAAGTCTCACATTGAGTGAAATAAGCCAGACAAAAACAAAAATTGCACTTGATCACTTATATGAAATAACTGGAATTCAACAAATCCATAGAGACATAAATAGATTCAGGTTACCAGGGAATGGCGGGGGTAAGAAATGAGGAGTTAATGCCTAATGAGTACAGAATTTCTCCTTCAGATGACAGAAAAATTTTGATAATGGTTGGTGATGATGGTAGCACATTGTTAATGTAATTAATACTACTGAATTTTATATTTGAAAGTGGTTAAAATGGGAAAGTTTATGTTATATATGCTAACACAATACGTTTTTAAAGAAAATTTTGCATTCTTGGGAGCCCAGTGGTTTCCTAAATTTCATAATGTTTTATGCATGCTATGAGAAGAAACATGCTTAGTTTTACATAAAAGCTATCAGATGCAGGGTGCCAAATCAATTTCCCTTGTAAAAATTCAGGGAAAAAATCTGTAATTGACAAATTCCAAGTGGTTAGGTGTACCACTCTAAGGGACTGTGACATGGTGGCTAAGGTGGTATCTGGAGCCCATCAACACGTGTTTTCCTTTTTAAAATCAATTTTATTGATACATATTAATAAAGCATACAATTCCTCTAAGCTGTACAATCAATGGTATTTGTGAAATTCACATATAATCACTTAATTGTGCATTCATCACTTAAATCATTATTAAAGCATTTTCATTATTTCAATATTAATAATAATAAACAGAACAAAAAAAGAAACAAGAAAATTCCTCACCTCTTAATCTCTCTATGCTTTCCCCACTGTACCTACCTGCTGTTTCTGGCTATTCTATCTAAAATATATAATCAATGGCTTATAGTATAATCACAATGTTGTACACTCACCATCTTAAAAATTCTAGAAGAATTTCATTACTCGAAAAATAAAGACTCCAAACCCCTTAGCATTCCTTCCTCAGACTTATATAATAACTAATCTTTCATCTTTATGAAATGATTTATATTACATTTTATATAAATGGTATCATACAGTATATAGTACTCTGTATCTGGTCTCTTCACTTACTATAATGTGATTTTCATTTTTTATCTGATATTAACATTGTGTCGTATTAACTGGCATTTGTTCAGCTTCAAGGAGAAAGGGTCTTATATATACAATACTACCCACATTAATATTTCATATAATATATTTATATTTCATATAATATATTTAGTTCATAATAGGGCAATCATGGAGTATTTTTCCCTTTGTGTCTGGCTTACTTCTCTAAGCGTAATGCCCTCCAGGCTCATCCATGTTGTCATATGCTTCACAACTTCATTTCTTCTTACTGCTGCATAAAATTCCATCATATGTATGCTCCACGATTTATTTATTCATTCATCAGTTGATGGACACATGGGTTGTTTCCAACTTTTGGTTACTGTGTATAATGCTGCTATGAACATTGGTGTGCAGATATCTATTCGTGTTACTGTTCTCAGTTATTTGGGGTATATACCTAGCAATAGTATTGCAGGGTCCCATGGCAGGTTGACAAGGCTGTCAACTTTGTTAGGAACTGCCAAACAGTCCTTCTCAGTGGCTGCATCTCTCCACATCCTCTCCAACATTTACAGTTTTCCGACTTTTTAATAGTGGCCAGTCTAATAGGTGTGAAATGATATCTCATTGTAGTTTTGATTTGCATTTCCATAATCGCAAGTGATGTTGAACATTTTCTCATGTGTTTCTATGCCATTTGTATTTCTTCTTTGGACAGTTGTCTTTGCACGTCTTTTGTTCATTTTTTTAATCAGATACTTTGTTTATTGTTGAGTTGTATGATCTTATAGATCATGGGTATTAAACCCTTATCAGATATGTGATTACCAAATATTTTCTCCCTTTGAGTCGGCTGCCTTTTCATCCTTTTGACAAAGTCCTTTGAGGTGCAAAAGTGTTGAATTTTGAGGAGGTCCCATTTATTTATTTTTTCTTTTGTTGTTCATGCTTTGGGTGTAAAGTTTAAGAAACTATTGCC
>JAQZBX010047478.1:0-20476 GCA_029593785.1 Cabassous unicinctus
AAAAAAAAGGAGTCTGTAGAATCACAAAGACCTTCTTCTAATTGTGGCTCCAATATTTATTTGCAGTATGACCTTGGGCAATTTCTTACCCTCTAAGCCTCAGTTTTCCATCTATAAAATGGAAATGAATAACTCCTCTCCCTTAGTGCTGCTTTTACAAGGTGCTCAGATGGATTCCCCAGTGGAGCTCTGTGGCTTTAGGATCCCTGGCCCAAGTCTGGGTCCAAAGACTTGCCTGCATTTCTGCATTTCTTGTCCTCAAAGACACTCTGGGCAGAAAAGAGTTGCTCTGAAGCTCAATTTGCATCTTATCTTCTCCATTTACATTTCTCGACCTTTCTCTTTCTCAACTGGCAATCCCCAGGGAGGCCTTTTATCCAAGGCACCCACCTAGCCTGGGTTTCAATCCCAGCTCCAGCTAAAAGTCTAAGACTTGAGGTTCCGTAATTATAATATGGGACTTCCTGTGCAAAATAAAAACTAATGAAGTTGCTCTAGCACAAATCAGAAGTGGTGGCCAGATCTGCAGGTCTCATTGTTGCACTAGGAAGTCCCTTTTACTACCTAGGGTTGATAATTCTCCCAGTAGTCTCCCAACACCTGTGCTTGTTGGTGACTAGAGAAAGACGGAACAAGGGATATATACTAATAAAATGCACAGGCATATTCTTACTAGGACTTCTGTTCCAGTCCCAATCTGCCCTCATATCTTGGTAGACAAGATAGCAGAATGTAGAAACTTCTGGAACCTGTTTACCCTTTTGTACTATGGCCTTGACTACAGGCCACTGATTTGCTCACTATGTGTATTCATTTTAATGCTCCGTCAACTACCTTGGGAATTCTAAGTTGATTACCAGCATCCCTGCCATCAAAGAGCTTGTGTACAGAGGTTATCTGGCCATATTATGGTGAGAGATAAGAGGCAGGGGCTGGAATGGGAGCCCAAGAAGGGTCATCACCTGTTCCGATATTTGTGACTTAACCTGAAAATGTCAAGGAAACGACATGGTCAGATTTAAATTTTAGGTGGGTGATAGTAGCTGCTGTGTGGAGGAAGGCTCAGGGGTCCTTAGATTCCTTTTCTCCTGGGCCCCATCCTGCCTGCTCTTAGCCCTCTGAGCTCATCTCCTGCATTGCCCCTTTCAGATCAAATTGATAATCCTGGATTCCTTCTTTCAAAGAATGACCCAGCCCAGGCCCAGTGAAGGGCTGTTGCTTGCCCTCAAGATGTCCTCACTTTACTCTCCGCTGGGGTTTGGTCAGTGAGTGGAGGGGGCGCTGTGAGTGGGAATTTGGGGGAAAGGATGTGGGTTGCAGCAAAATAGACCCCTCTTGGGAAGGAAGGCGCTGTGAAGATAAGATCCAGTGTTTAGAAATGACCTTTCCCACCTTTGGGTAAAAAGAGCTTTTGTGCCCCTGAATGTTGTATTTGATGTACCTTCAGTCAATGGAGAATTTTTATTTTTTAAAGAAAAGGTTGTATCTTACCGAAGTGAAATACAATCACTTAATAAAATAGAACTGTTTGTTAATTCAGCGGCATGTCCTGAACGAGAGCCCCCACATCTCAAATTTGAAGCACGAGTGGTTTCCTCAGCCTTCTCATCTATGATACCAGATCTGCTTTGCCGGTCTCCATTCACGTGCCTCTGCTGGTCAGTGTGTAGGACTGTGTCTTACAAGGCAAGGGAGCTGAGGGTTATGGAGTCGGCTGTGTGCCCCTCTCCAGCCTCCCGGGGAGTTGTACGCACCCCACTTCTACAGATGAAAAGACAGAGACGCCATGGAATGAAACAACATGCCCAGATCTGTCTTACTGATTCCAAAGCTTGTGCCCTTTTTCCTTGTGTCATGCAGGGGATTTCTTCTGTGAAATTCTAAAAGAGTCATATTGATTTCTCTAGAGCAGGGGTCTGCAAACTTTATCTGTAAAAGGCTAGAGAGTAAATAGTTTCATCTTTGCAGGCCATTGGGTCTCTGTCAAACTACTCAACTGGGCTGTGGGAACAATATGCAGTAATAGATAATCCATAAACAGATGAGCGTGGCTCTGTTCCAATAAAACTTTATTTATAAAAACAGGTGGCACCGGCCTTCATTTGCCAACCCCTGCTCTGGAGTTTCCCTAATGACTTTTAAACTAATTACCAAACTAGATAGGGTTAGCTAGAAAAAATAACATCTCTATTCATATGCATTCATACAATTGTTCATTCAACAAATATTTTTGGAGTGTCTCTCAGGTTCCAGGCACCTTGATGGGTACTGGGGATGTGGAGAAGAGTGAAATACACAAGGTCCCCACCCTATAGAACTTAGAGAAGATATGTTTGGGGGAAGGAAGTTTTGTAATTTCAAAAGAAGAAAACAACCATATGGATAATCACATTATTAATTGAAATCTAAAGGGAAATACAAATAATAATATAATAATAACGGTCACATTATATAATATTTACTTGTATGTGAAAGTACATCCTATACTCGATTTATAAAATGTGGAAAAAGCAAACCTTCCTGCCATGTAGTAAGTCAATATCAAGGGGAAAGGAGTCTGGAAAACGTCATACAATGAACCTAACCTTGTTCAGCTCAGTATGAAAAATAGCCACTGGGATACAAAGGAACTGGTTTCTCTGAGAACTAAAATGCAATATTGAGTAAAAATAGGAAATGGGTGTCGAGGTGACTGGATAAGAATACAAGGTAGGCAATAAGTTGTGCTGTGTCAGCAGACCAATTCCAAGCATCCTGAGTGCAGCCCTCCTGGTTTGTATGGTGAGTCACACTGACCCCTGCTGGTGGGTTGTTACCAAGTTGTGGATGTTAGTGAGGCAGTGGTTGGTCCCCGGGCAGGCCAGAGGCAGGTCTATTGCGGATGCCATGCCTTACAGTGACACTTGATGCTGTTGCCAGAACTCCCTGTGGGAAGGGAAATGGAGCTGACAGTCTGTAGGCTTTGATCTCACCATCCACTATCTCTACCCTTTCCCAATCTAGGACTTCACTGTTTCCTCTCTCTGCCCTCCCTTCTTTACCTCGGAGTTTGATGGAATCAAAAAGCGTCCCTCCATAATGTCACAGAGGTTGGAATTCCAGGTCCCCTATAGTTAGACATTTGAGAAACTGATGCCATGGTACTGTGTTTTAAAAACTTCAGTGTACATCTAAGAAATGTTTGAAAATATTCTTTACATTTTAAATGAAAATCCAATGGGAAAGTTCCACATATCTGAGTTCATGCTATGACTGTGATAGGAACAAAGTCCTGGTGAGCCAGTGGATGGGAAAAATGGTAATGTCATAGAAGGCGATTATTTATACATGTTTTCTAGAAAAAAGAATTTTAAACAGAACATAAAAAGCACTAACCTTTCCGGAAAAGGTTGATATATTGGACTACAGGACAACAGGGTCCTTGTGTCTGTGGAAGTTAGCATTTTCCTCACGAGGTTCAAAAGATGCTGTTGGATGCTCTAGAGAAGGAATTGCTGGTTTAAAAAGCTTGACAGTCCAAGTACTCAGTAGTCACCCTTAAACTATCAAAGGCTCTGGAAAGGCCTGCACTGCAGAAATCTGATTATCTCTGTCTAAAAAATACCTTTTTCAAATGTATTTACCTCACTGGGCCAATCTGTATTCTCCAGAACAGCTCTTTGGAATTGCTGACATGGAGCTAATGAAGTAGGGATGTTTTAAAAGATGAAATTTAATAAATGGGCTTTCAGAAGTACATAAGACTTCCTTGTGGTATAAAATGACATTATAATCATTTCATTTTGAGATGATTTAAAAATCATCTCCTTATGTTCTGTTGTCTAAATCCTACAAATAGGGGGAAAAATAACTTTGTGTGACTTGATTAAGAAAACCTTTCAGCTTTGTACTTATGCTCCCATATTCCTATAGGATATCGGATAGTTAGGTGAATGGAAGACAGAGAATTTGGGGTCTTAGGGATTTTTTTACTCAGTACATTTATGGTTAATATTTTTATGTAAAAGCTGTGCCTTTAGCTGCTCAGCAGGAGGGGAAGGATGGTCTATTCTCTAAATTAGGCCAATAGGATATCCATATTAAAATATCTCAACCCAAGTCACACCCTACACAGCAACCACTGCCAGGTAAGATAGTAGATCTAATTGTAATTATAAAATAATAAAGGTTCTAGAAAATGACATGGGAGAAAATATTTATGAACTTGGGGTACAAAAATTTCTTAAACAGAATGTGAACATCAATAACCATAAAAGAAAAGATTAATATATGAGACTGTTTTAAAATTAAGAGTTTCTATTAATTAAAACATTAAGAGAATGAAAAGTGAACTGTTGAATGGGTGAAGATATTTTCACACCTACACCTGCTAAAGGGCTTGTATCCAGAATTTAAAAAAAAGAACCTCTACAGATCAATAAGAAAAAACATACAATCCAGTAGACAAATAAGCAGTAGATTTACACACTTTGTAGAAGAGGGTATCCAAATGGACCATAAACATATGAAAAAGTGCTCAACCTCATTCGTCTTCAGGGGAATGCAAATTAAAACTGCAATGAGCTATCACTACCGCCTGTGAGAAAGAATAAAATTAAAGTCTGACAATAGTGGCAGACTGTAAATTGGTACACCCACTTTGGAAAACTGTCAGCATCAGTTAAAGCTGAACATATGTCCCTATAACACAGCAATTCCACTCCTAGGTATATACCCAATAGAAATGTATACATATGCGCACCAAAAGTCACGTACAAAATGTTCATGGCAGGCTTATTCATAATAGTCTCAGCCTGGAAACAACCCAAGTACAGGCAGGATTTTGGGTCTCTTCCTACCGTGGAATACTACACAGCCCTGAATGAAGAAACGATCCTCTGCAGAAATGTTCCCTTCCATGGACCCGGTATGGTGACATGCCGAGTGCCTGTAGTGATGACATGGGCTGTGCTTTATGATTTATGCACTTCAAAGGTGGGTACGATACCTAATAAAAAGAGCTTATTTTCAACGTGCCTTCAGGCACCCAGGTTCCTCAGAAGTTTGGTGCTAGCGTCTGCCCAGAGCCTGTGAAGCGCTGGTGGAGGAGAGGATGCCAGTGCTTGGAGCCAGACCATGATGGCGCCAAGTTGCTTAACTGTGGTGTGAGAGACTCTGCTTTAACTCTTTTGTCAGGCTTCCCTGCCATCCCTCACCAGTTCTGACAGCTTCCCTATTAAAACTATATGTCGTGTTTTGATATAACTGTGCTTTTGAATATTTGAATAGCTGTAAACTTTTCAACTTGTATTGTGGGAATTAAAGTTTCATTAGCAGATTGAGGGCATAATCCAGTGGGATATCCTCTGGGCTGGAAGCCACGAGCCCTGGGGTCTATTCTCGGCTTCCAGTTGTGATAGAGCAAGTCATCCAGTCATACTCTGCAGTCCCCCCGCCCCACCCACCCAACCACACCTGTAAAATAACCTTAAAGCTACATATGGAAATCACACCACCTAGCTCTACAATTGCTGTGAACATAAAGTGAGATATCGGTAAGTACTATTTGCAAATTGTCACTATAGAGTAATAAATCTGCTTGCATGAGTCTCACATTCCAGTGAGGTTATAATCACATTTACATATGCTTCTTAAACTTCTTACTAAACGTCTGTCGACATGAGAGGTGTGGAAAAAAAAAAGCACAGCAGAAAAATCAACATCATGGAGGAATTTGGGAGAAATCTCCAAGTGTAGGTATTCTTGTTCTTATAAATCCCTATCATTTTACAGCAGAGTGTGTGCTTATTTGTGTTTTCATGTCATGAGCTGGCCACATTGGACAGTGGAATACACAAGTGGTTCTGGGGAGAGGGGCTGGTTCAGGGTATTATTGGTCTTGTACCCATATTTCTTTTGTCAGCTTATGTAGATATGTTTACATTTAATTCTTTTTCTGTTAACAAACCATAATATGTCAAATTAGGAAGAGATTCAACACTGCTTTATCATTTGAACTCTAATTATTGCTGAAAATTGAAATGTTCTCCTTGGTGGAAGAAAAAGCTAATTGGAAACCTTTAGCAAAATTAATTGGTCAGTAGAAATATATCTAACTGAAAAGGAGAAAAAACAAGTCCCTACATTAATCATCTTCCGTTTACTTGAACAACCTTCCTAATGAATACTTTGGAAATTGCTATTCTCAGAAAAACTACTGACCTCTAGGCCATTGGTTGTAGAACTTTTGTTTAGCAATAGATGCATATTTTTGCAAATAAAACCTTGCACCACACTTCAATATATAGGGCAGATAAAAGGGGATCACTCTCTTTGAAGTGGGCAGTGGGGAGAATAGGCATATTTAGCTCTTGAGATTTGAAGACTGTTGAACATGGGGAAAGCTGGGAACTATTGTTCCGTGTCCTGGCGTAGGGAACATTCCTTATGTGTGATGATCTTCTGATGATATTTTCTCCCAAGCTACCACCCCGTATAAACTGGGCGCTGTCTGTTCAGCAAACTGGTAGAGATGGAATTCAGTGATGGAGAAGTTTATGGTGCTGTGATCCAAGACAAGGGGACTTGAATCCTTCCAGATGCTCATAGAGTAACCTTCAATTGAATCTTCACAGTTTCCAGAATGAATATTGTGCTGTGACAGCCTGTGAAAAATAGTATCAATAAATATCCAAGATATCCAAGATATCCAAGATGAGCCAGCAACAAAATATCCAAGATAAGCCAGCTTTCCAGAGATGTTTCAGTTAATCACATTGTCCAGATAGCACACGTTTAACCTCTTAACTGCTGAAACTGTTCTATGAGACTCTTTTTTTACTAAAATATTTTTTAAAAATAGCTTGCACAGCTTTTTGCACTAGTTTTTGTTGAGTATGAAGGGTGAGTCCCCTTTTCAGTAATTTATGATTAGGAAGGTTGGGAGAGACCCAGAATGTAATTCCCTGGCTACCATTTCTGAAAAGGTTCCAAGAACTGCCAACCCGTGCAGCTTTAAAAACTGTATATTTGTTTTTATGAGATTGAAAGAGCTTCATTCAATCTATAGAGGAATCGCTCCATGAATTCTTTCTCTCCTGACATTTTATGTAGAAAAACTTGGTTCACGGGTTAACCTATGGGATATCTCTGGGAAGCAAACTTAAAACACTAATTACCAGGCAGCATCTCTTTTCTCTCATGGTGAGTCCATCAGCTGTCACTTGGTGGAAGGACCCGGCCTTCAGCAGGTAAGTCCACACTTCCAAAATGCCCTTTCCGTATAAGAATAAAATCGAGAGCTAGAGGAATGCTGTTCTGCGTGATTCTACTTTGCCTAGTTCACTGTGAGCAACAGGTAAAGAGAGGACAACTTTAAAATCTCCAAGACTGTATTGTCCCCCATGGACTCTTTATCTGTCTGTATTGCACTGATATGAGGGACACTTCGGCCCCTGAAATCTATTGGAATAGAAAGTGAAAACACTACCTAAATACAACCACCTTTCCCCCCAGTTTTAGAAGTGTCTGTGTTTTCCAATTATAAAGATGCTACATGCTCATTACAGAAAATTCAAACAATATAAAAAAATATGAAGAATAAATTAAAAATCAACCAAAATTTTCAGGGGAGAGGCTGTTAGAAAATAGTCGACGAGCCCTCATAAAATACAGCATTCCTCTCTGACTTGATGCTGCCTAACCTCCCAAGTATTATTTTTCATTTTGAAAGATCATACCCACCCACCACAATGTACAGCTAGCTCATAAAAATATGCTACCTTCCAACCAGATGAAATACAACTTGTAAATAAATGTCTAGGAAAATAGCCCTCCCAGGTAATAAATAAAGCAAGGTGGAACAAGGTCCTATTAATTAAGTTAATGAAATCATAAGGCCCAGAGTTGGTAAGGAGGTAAAAACAGCAATCTCTTATTTCGTCTGTGGCTTGTACATTGTCTTTTTGGAAAGTCATTTAGCGATTCACAGCAATACACTTTCCTATTTGTAGCATTGACATAGCGATTTCACTTCTGTATTTATTTACCTGAAGAAAGAATCCATAGTGAAGAAGCCATCTGCATGCCGACCCCTCCACTGGGGCAGTTATAGACGGAGGACGATGCGTCTTCGTCAGACTTGGATTCCAGTGGCTGCCTACCAGCTCTGTGCACTGCACAAGTAATTTAACCTCTCAGGCTCAGTTTCCCTGTCTTTCAATGGGGATGACAATAATCCCTGCCTTGGAGTCTTTTTGTGAGGATTGAAATGAATTTCAACATGCAAAGTGCTTGGAGGTGTGTCTAGCACATAGGGAGCCCTCAGTAAACATTGTCCGCTGTCACCGACGCGTTGTGAGCATTAAACGAAGTCGCGCTTGAGGATAGTGCCTGGATAGAGTAAACAGGCACTCCATGTTATTATTAGTGCAGGAAATTAGAAACACCAAACCCAAAATCCGGAGGAAGGGCAAAATAAACGCTGGTGGTTTCGAATGGAAGCTAAGAAGACTGTCACAATAAGGAAAATCCGTTGAAACGCAACACAAAGTGTAAGGGTACCAAAGTTTATGTCATCTATTGCCGTACCGATGAACGGAGATATGCTTGGGAAGACAAACTAAAAGTGAATTTATTTCACAGTTATGGCCCCAGCTTCTCTGATGATTGACAAAGCAGGAGGAGCCTTGGGTTCTGGCCGAATGAAAACAATTTAAAGCGGGAGAGAGACTTAAGCCCACATTATAGATATCATTAAGATGAAGGAGGAGCTTGAAGAATTCTGGACCAGTCTGTAATTCGAAATAAATGCCTTTTGAAGTGCTAAAAGCCCATGGCTCTTTACTTCAGCGTGTAATACGCTTCTTTTTGATTTCTGCAAGGTGCTTGCGTACCCTTTTCACGCCGAAATTTCATTTCTGCTGTTCACAGGACAAGAGAAATTTAATATCCCATGTACAACTTGACCAGGCTTGAAATCTCATTTTATTTGGTTGCTCAGCTAGTCCTGTATGAATTCGTGGATTCAGACTTCAATAGGGAAGCCACATGGGGTCGGTACACACGCTCCCCTCCTTGTATACTGAGTGAGGAAGCCCAACGACCTTCTTTTCCCTTAGAAAGGTTTTGCAGAGGACTTAGGTACTTTGTCTTTCATTTCTGTCTTCTCACATCCTTAAGGTATTTCTCCGTGGACGATGGCAATGCACTTTGATCTCAACAGTCTTTAGTCAGAAGGGTTTTTAAACATGGTGAAATAGAGACTCTTGGGTCTGGAAGCATTTGGCAGGGCACACTGGATCTTCTATCAGAAAGTTCTAGACATGGGGATTTTTACATCCCTCACAGGGAATTGTCAAGGCCGTTGTTTCTACTTCCGAGTTCTACTTTGGGTTATGGCCTGAAAAGTGCAAACTCTCTCCCAGCAGGTGCTGATTGTGATGTCAAGAAAATCCTGGGGTGTGGACGGTGACCTGGGCAAGGACACTGAGGCCAGTCCTTAGCTGCAGCCTGCTCCCCAGCCTGGCTTCAGGCCCATCCTTGCTCAGGCCATCCGGGGTCTCTTTTTCTACAGAAGCCAAAATTGCCCTCCTCCTTCCTGCTTCAGACCTAGAGCCCAGCAGGCCTGCAGCTTCAGCTCCAATTAGCTCCATTTCTAGCCCACGAAATGTTTATTTTGCATAGGAATGAACTATATCTTCTCAATTTTCTCTTTTGTGTGTGTGTTGTGTCTTATCATTCCCACATATTTTAGAGCTGGAAGCAGGGCCCAAATCATGAACTTACAGTAGTATCTTCACTGGAAGTCCCTTGTGACTTTCATCCTTAGAGCAGAGAATGAGCTTGGGGGAGGGCATAAGGAGGAGAGGGGGGCTGCTCCTCGCCTGCCCCCGGATGCCGCGTGAGTCAGAGTTTTCAGTCCTGTGCGCCTCACCCCCTCGCAAGCTGCCGTTCATCCTGTACACCTGCTCCGTGGCACAGACCAGGCCTGGAATACGGTGTTTTGTGCCGTGTGCCCCCTCCATCCCCATTAGTTCTTTCTTTAACCTTTCTTCATCCGCTCCCCCCAGCCCCCTTCAAGATGCCAGATTCAGATACTGCTTTTCTTTTCATCTGCGAGGGAGGAAGAGACTGAGTTTAAAATAAAATTTTAAAAAGCAATCCAGCATTCATCGTCTCCCTTTGACACTTGCCTTTCCTCTAGTCCCAGAGTCAGGGTGTCCACCTAGGCCAGTGCTCTTGAGAATACCCCACCTGGGACAGGTGGAACCCCCAGGCCCCCAACAAGAGGTGAGAACCCGGCCTGCTGTGGCTGCCGTGTCGTGTCTAGATGCCTCTGTCTTCAGAGCCCCTCCAGTCAGCTGGGTCTAAAGTGCCTGGGGAAGGATAAGGTGGAAGAGGAACCCAGCATGAAGGAATCTATTTCTACTATATCGCCTACCTGAAAGTGATGGCCGTTCAGGAAATGTTCCTTCTGCGCAATGTCCTAAGTGTGCGGCTAGATGGGTTCTCACCAACTGAAAACACTCATGTAACTGGCACTCAGATCAAGAAATGGACCCTTAGTGCTCCCCTGCCACCCCCTCCTGTCCCCTCTGTTCACTCCTGTCCCGTCCCGCGGGACAATCAACTGGGGGCTCAGGTCCTGTGAAGAGAGAATGGTATGGGACAAGAGACACAAAGAACGACAGCAAGACAGGATTCTGATCAAGCTGCAAAGGTTTATTGAAGAGGCAGGGTATATATACTCTGAAGGAAGAGGGTGAGGATTGGTGGACCTAAGGACGGGTGGCGGTTTGGGATTGGTGGCTGCTGTTGCTAGGCTTAGTAAGGACGGGTGGCGGTTTGGGATTGGTGGTTGTTACTGGGGTAGGTGGCAGAAAAGCTTTAGGTGCGAACTCTCTTAACTTCCTTGAAGAAGGCTAACAATAGCTTAAGCTGTTCTTGTATCAGCCCTGGCGGCCATGTTACATGTCACCGGTGCTGCTGACAAGGTGCATAATATGTGTGCTACCGTGAAGGTCCCCAACACACTCCCTCCCAGGTCATCCTTGCTTCTGCCAGCCTGGATTAGTCATGCCTGGTTTTGAACTTCATAACAGTGGGATCAATACAGTGTGTAGAGAGTATGTACATTAAAGATGAAATCCGTTTTTTGAGTATTATCAAAAAAAAAAACATCAATAATCCTTGATTTATCACGTTCCTAGAATTAATAGAAATAAGATGAATGTAAAGGCAGCCTCATTAGAGGAAGGTTGTCTGGCAAGGATCAAACAAACGTGGCTCAAAGCCCATTAGAATTTATGGAATTTATTGCTTATAATGACTAGAATTTTTAAATTGTGTATTACTACATAAGTGCTTCATTGTTGTTTTTTTCCCCTATCATCAGAGAATGAGTAAGTCTCCTACATAAATTTTTTAGGTCAGTGGTTGGCAAATTTTTCTGAGAAGAGGCAGATAGTAAATATTTTCGGCTTAGTGGGCCATAATGTCTTGTTGCAATGACTCTGCTATTGCAGTGTGAGCCACAGACTGTCCATGAATAAATGTGTGGCTGTGTCCCAATAAAACTTTGTTTATGGACACTGAAATGTGACGTTCATGAAATTTTCACAATTTGTTCTTCTAACATTTTTTTTTCTTTGGCCATATTTGTGATGGAATCTTTCTAAAATTATTAATTACTCATCTGCATTCTCAGAGTGAGCTGATGATAGTTTAACTTTTTCTTAGTAAATACAGGCTATGTGGTTTAACAAAATCTTGCAACCCTGGCGCCGTCCTCTTGCTGAAACTGTTTGGACGAGTTACTTAACTTGGTCTCAGTTTCATCTTTTGTGAAATGGGGTTGATTATCAGGAAGGATTTTAAGCTGGTTGTGCCAGGATAGCTGCGCTAATTATTCATGGACAGAATCCAGTCCGGCGGATCAGAGTATCCTACAGTCAGCCAGCGCCCAGGCTGTGGCAGGTGTTCAATATTTTGGAAATCACCCTTTATGATAATATCCTCTCTACAGAGGTCTTCTGCATACTAGTCCCAGCATTTACCCAATCTATACTAAGTACACTTTCTTCTCCTCCCCAAAAAATGACTATAGGCATCCTTAGGCTAAGAAGGATATTTTGCTTCCACACCATCCACTTCTCTGCTGCCAGGACTTTGCATTATGTCTACATTTTTTATAGTCTTTCTATTCCCCTAGTCGCCAGTAGGATATACGCTGTAACTTCATCTAGCCTCCTTCATCTACTCTACCTTGCTGCTTCTAATTAGCAGGCTAATTAAAACCATCGAAAATAAGAGGAGAGGAACTCTGCATTATACCCTCCACAGGGCTCTTAAGAACATGAACTTTAAGTAAAATTGGGGTCAAGAGGTGGGTTTGAATTCCAGCTCCACCCATTACTAGATATGCGCCCTAGGACACGTTACTTGTCCTCTCTGTTCCTCTGTTTCCTCATCTGCAGAATGGGGGGAAATAGCACCTACCGCATGGTGTTGCTGAGACAATTAAATGAACTAATATATGGTAGAATATTCAAACAGTCCCAGGCATGGAGAAGCACCAGGAAGTTGTTTACTGTCATTATTTTTTGTTTTACACCCAGTTAAATATATTATTGCTTGGTTCTGATGCTTGGTAAAGATGGGTGAAGTTTCCAGATACACAACCGCTAACTAAGAGAAGTTACATGTTAAATGACAGATTCTGGAAAACAAATATCTCTGATGATTTTCTATTATATCTCATAGTTTTGCTTTTAATGGCTCCAGGCATCTAATCCTGAACTGGTCTTTTTCTGTATTGGGCCTCATAAAGATACTAACAGGCAGGGATTAAGAATGGACAATAAAGCCTAAACTACTGTGCAAAATGAATTTATACCTGTGAGATTTAAAGTGGCGTACTGAAGGAAGTCACAGTTAATGGTTAGTTTCCTTTGGGGAAACATTCTTAAAGAATTATAGTCTCACATATTTTTGATGGAAATCCAGTAACTCCTGGGTTAATGTTTAATTAAGTGAACCAGTTTGCCTGGGAAGGAGCACAGGAAGATTATTTTAATTGAGAGGTAATTTTGAAAATAAGAAACATTTCTGGGTGCAAATGTAGCTGAGTGGTTGAGTGCCTGCCTCCAATGTATGAAGTCTGGGATTCAATCTCTGGTATCTCCTAAAAAATAAAAAAACGTTTCTGTTAAGTGGTGAGATTATGGGTGATATATATATTTTTCTTTTTTTAAAGATGGATTTGCCTTTTTAAAATGGGTGGGAGCCTCAAGGCTATTATAGTCTCTCTCCAAAATAAATTATCTTCATTGCAACTCTATGACTGCAGGGGTGTGTGTCATACATAATAAGACCCACAGCCTAAAGTCTCAAATAGGTAAGAATATTCTAAGAAGTTAATGATCTATATTCCAAGAATGCTGGCATTTCAGGCTATTAGTTTCTTTGGTGGATTTTGGTTTTAGTTCAAAGCAGAAGACTGTTGGGTGGGCAGAAAGGAAAAACACATCACGTTTGGAGTTAGCTCCCTGACCCTTCTCTCTTCTGCATTTTTCCTGCCCTCTCTTCTCTCTGGCTTGGCTTCAGGCAAATCTGTGAGGTAAAGGCTGGCTTCACAGACTTTTTATAGCTAGACCTTCAGGCTAGACTTCCCACCCAAGGACACACTTCCCCAGCCCCTTAGAACCCGGGCCATCTGGAATGGAGGTGAGTTGTTTGAAAGCCAGCTCCCCCATTCACTAGCCCGCGGCCTTGAGACCTTATTTAATTGGCTTTTCTCTTTGTAAATAGAGGTGATAATATCTACCCCATTGGGTCATGAGAAATACATGGAAGAACATGCAAAAGCAGCTAGCATGATGCCAACCCATAGTAGGAATTCAGTAAATGTCCGTTACATCTGAAATCCGTCACTCACTCACTGCCCTCAATGTTTACTTTCTTGTCCTTGGGTAGATTATGTTTGACAACTAACAAATCTGTTGAGCAAATCCAGATAAGCGGGCGGGGAGCGGTCTTTCTAGATGGCACAGGTTGTTGAAAGGGTTCAATGCATCGATGTGTGTAAAGATGGTGCGGCGGTGCCCAGCACAGCAGAGCGCCATGTGTTTGTGGTTCTGATGGCTGGGATGGCCGTTGCTCTCGCACCATAACCCAGGTCACCCCAGCCAGGAGAGACAAGGCTTCCTGGAGGCCACTGCAGATGGGGCACCCCTAACCACCCCCACCTTCCCCGCCCCCGCCCCATGAAGTGCGTGGGGAAAATGATTACCCACTTTGCCTTTAGCCAGCTTTGGGCATCCTTCAGTTCAGACTCAGTACATAGTAGGCCTTTAAAAAATATGATTGCCTACAAAAATTATTCCAGGTATTCAGAGGAGCCCTGGACAACATGTTTTCTAGCGTCACTAAGACCCAAACTGTATTCCTCCAGTCCTATGGAAGTATCTTTCTAACACAATATTATCTTGAGTCAAATTTTATTCTGTTCTACCCCATGCCCTTCATTGCTTTTCCTTCCCCTTTCCTCTGGATAGCCACTATCCTGAAGATGATGCATATCGCATTGTCATCACTTTGATGACATGGTTGCATATCTATCTAGCTATCTATGTAGCATCATTTTGTGTAGTTTAAATTTTACATAAAATATATTGCACTATCACTATATAGATCCTTTTGTAACTTGTTTTCTTCTTTCCCACATTATATATTTGAGATTTACCCGTATTGATTCACATAGACCTAGTTTGTTCATTTCATTTGTTATATGGTAATAGTAATTTGTCCATTCCCCTGCTGGGGGGAGCTAGGTTGCTTCCACATTTAAGTAGAGCTGCAGTCTATAAGCTTCTTGTCCTTGTGCACATATGTGAGAATTTCCCTAGGTCTGGGGTATGCTTAGAAGGGGAGTCTCTGACCATACTTTCAACTTTAATGGGTTTTGCAACTTGCTTCCAAAATGCCTGAACCAATTTACACCCCACCAGCAGGGCTGGAGAATTCTCATTGCCTCAGGTCCTTACCAGTGAATGCTTTGATCAGTCTTACCAAAATGTTTTAATCTGACAAGTGTGGAATAGCATGCATTTGCCTGTCTGTGATTTCTGGGAATGTTAAGCAACTTTCATTTGTTTATTAGCCATCAGAGCTGCTTTTTCATGTCCTTTTATGTCTTTGGCAATTTTTTCCTTTCTTCTTTTTTGGTGGGGCGGGTAGGAGGAGTGGTTCTTTTCCCACTGGTAGAAATTCTTCACATATTCTGGATACTAATTTTTTGCTGATGTAGGTTGCATATGTCTCTCTTCTCCTAGTCTGTGGCATTTTCACTAAAATACTTTTGTGAAAAAAGGATGATAAATGGGGACGAGCAATCCAGCCTTTAAGAGAAGCATCTGTAAAGAGTTTATTCTGCCTCTGAGACTAAGTTTGTGGCGTGCTAATAAGAGAATGGATTGGTACAGTTCCCAGTTATCAAGATGTCATCAGGGCAGGGCTTTCATAATTTTTTTCCTTTCCAAGATTTTGTTTTCTTTTGTTTTGCTTTGCTTTTTTAAAGTGAGACTTTAAGAAAATGCTTTTGTTCTTGGTGGTTTTCTATGCTCACTTGTTTGGGGCTTTGGAAATGGGCTGCTGATGCCATTACCCAAGCTACAGGGAAACCCGAACCCGGCCACTTCCAATGCATAGTGCCATCATTTGTTATGATGCCTGAAAGAGTTAACCCTAAAAACTTAGATCAGCTTGCCAGCAGTACAAGGATTGATTAGTTCCTGTCTTCCCATAGTGGAGAAATTTTATTTTAATACAGAAACAACCCATGTTCATTCTGAACCCAACTGAAAAACATAATTCTACCCATCACGATACAACTACTGTGAATGCCCTGATATATATCCTGCTAAACTTTTTCTAATGCACATGTGAATGGGTGAACATCATGTAATCACAAGAATGATCATAAAATACTTAATGTTTTATGTTGCACATTTTTCACGTAGTATTATCTTGGAAATCTCTTTCTAGGTTAATGAATATCATCCTACAGTGGCTTTTTTAGTGGTTATATAATATTCCTTTGTATCCTGAAGATTTTAAAAGATCCCCTACTGTTGGATATTTTGATGCTTTCCATAAGAAGCAGTCCTGCAGTTCTTGTACAGCGATGTTTATTTATATCTTTAAGTACTTTCTTGTGGAAAAAAATCCAAGAACTGGAATTGTTGGGTCAAAGGCAGGCTCATTGCTAAGACTTTGGGTATATACCCCAAAATTGTCTGGTGTGGTGGGGGAGGGGTAGTTTGTCAGCTCACTCATTGCAAAGACACTTGTTGAATACCTGCCGTGTTCTGCACTTTCTAACAGTTGGGGATACTGAGATGTTAAAATAATCCCCGTTCCGGGTCTCAGGGCTCAGGGTGGCGTGGGGGGCGCTGGGCAGAGACAGTTGAGCAGGATGGCAGTGGGCTCAGCTCTGAGGACGCTGCCCCGAGGTGGAGGAGGTGGGTCTCCAGTTAAGGGAATTAGACAGAAACAGCCAGAATTTCTCTTGCGATGATACACAATTAACTTTCTCTCTAAACAATGTAAAATGTTTTCCTTAACTGAAAGTGCAGCTCCACCTATATTTCAGGTGAGTCACCTAACTTCTTGTACTTCAGTGTCAACTCCTGTCAATCAGGGAGGAAAATGACACCAGCCTTATCTGCCTCACAGACGTGATCAAGTCAAATCATGGATAGAAAAACGGTTCGCTGACTATCGAATAAAATGTTGGATAAATAGTAACCCTCTGTTGTCCTTGGTGTGCGTACAAGGGCAGCAGATAAATAACAGCCCCTCGAGGACATTGGAGGGGATCGCTGGTCCCGGAGTGAGACTGTCCCCCTGACCAGGAGCGTGGCCAGCCACGAGACCCGCTGCCAGGCTTAGCAGCACCCTCAGCAGCACCTCGGGACCAGCACGGGCTCTGCTCGCACACAACCCCGGCTCAGATCCTGGCTCTGCCACTTTCCAGCTCTGTGACCTTGGACAAGTGACTCAACCTCTCCATGCTGCACTTTCTTTTTCTTTCTTTCTTTCTTTCTTTATTTTTATTTTTTTTAATGATAGTTAATTTTTTAAAAAATATTTTAAAAGATGCTTAGATTACAATGCACTTTCTACATCTATAAAATTGGGGTGATCGTAGAGTCCTTGTGAGGATTAAAGGAAATAAGGCTTAGTCCAGGACCTGGTATAGAAAATGCTTAATACATGTAAGCTTTTATTATTATTATCATTTGCAGCTTGTTAATCCTTAGGAAAAAACTGGTACAGCAGGAAAAAACTCATTTCCTCTGCAGTTTAAGAGCATCCTAAAATCAAATTCTGGTTTTTAAATAGGCTAAGTTTTCATTCACCATATTTGTACTTGCTAAATAGCTTCTACCTTAGTAAAATTGCCCACTTCTTGGGTTTAATTATGGGTCATAAGGATTTGCTTTTTCTGAGCAAGTTTTGAAGAAAGAGCTGATTTATGCTACAAAAAACGAGTAGAAGCCTCTGCTGCTATTGAAAGCCTCAAAGAGCTGCCCTGAAAAGCTTGTTTCCAGAGCTTTCTTCCAGGTTGTCCTGGTGATGTGCTGTGGCAAGCTCTCCCAGCAGTGAGGTGGCAGGGTCCTTTTATATCAAAGCTGAGCATAACCATGTTGGTGAGAGATCTGGCATCCCTGAGGCACGCGTTGTTTTAAATCATCACTGAAATGCCAGTTGCCTTTGCTTTGCGATTATGCTTTGAGATTATCTTCATGCACCCAAGGACCCTAGAACGTTAGGGCGTGAGAGCGGCTGGTCCTAGGTTTGGGGATTTCATGGTCTAGTAAACAATTTTTCAAAGAGCAGGATGAGCATTAGAGTGGTCCATGTTTTCTCTTTCCCTAAGTAAGGACATTATTAAAAACTATCCTTTTATCAAAGAAAGCCCATTTGCATACGCTATCCCCTGACAAAAGTAAAAGGAACATAAACAGCACTTTTTCAAAGATTGCATAAATTAACTCCATGACACTTTCTCCTTTGTTCTTATTTTCCTCTTATGCGTAAAAACTTCATCTCAGTGCCACATGAGTCCAAGAAATCACAGATCTCATCCATGTGGAGAAAAACAGTAAATCATACTCAGGCGGGATTGGAATATAAGTCTTTGGCGCTTCCTTCTAGCCTTCTAGGCTGTTGGGCAACTGGCTACTGAGTTATTTAAACTGACTCCGACTCTTGGAACTATTGAATGTATATTGTGATGCATACGAATTGTGTGATCCGTTCTCTAAATTGTCCATAACCAAAGAATGCTAATTCATAAATAAAGCATTTATTTAGTACTTAAAAGCCTGATCCTTTGGATTAGTGGGTGTAAAGTCTAAGTTGCTAAAGAGATCCCCAAATACAGTGACTAAAATAATAGAGAAGTTCATTTTCCCCTCTTCTATAGCAGTCCTAAGGCTGGGGTTGGGGGCGCAGTTTGGCTCCACGTGGTCTTTCAGGGACCTGGGCTGCCTCCATCTGGATGTGCTCGTTGCAGGGAGTTCTCGTCTGCCTGGCTGATGCTGGTCTGCTCCTCTGTCTGTGTGGAAGGGGGAGGAGGGAGGCACTGAAGCTCCGTGTCTTGACCTTTCACATCCCACTGGTCCAAGCCCATTGGTGCAGCCGCAGATACCCGCAGCAGAGCCTGGCAGATGTGGCCCCTAGCCCGGCAGCCATACACGCAGGTGAAGCCTGCGGGTAGGTGAGGAAGGACCCTTCCCACTGAAGAAGGAAGAGGAGAATGGCTACTGGACGACAAGTAGCAATCTCTGTCACAAACACAAGGTGTTTTTCAGCTGTATCATATTTTTCTCTAACAAAACTGTAAGAGGAAAACCCTGTTTCTTGAGCTGTCTCGGCGTTCTCTCCACCTTAGCGCTTGGCTTTGCCTTGGAGGGCGCCTGTCCAGGCAGGCATCGAGTCTGTCGCACGTCAGTCACTGCCCCCAGGAGTCTGGAGCAGTGGAGGATGGGGAGCTTTTCCCCTTGCCCCGGCCATGGCTCTCCTGCCACGTTACTTCACAGGGAGCTCCAAGGACACGGATGAAGAGCTTGCATCCCCAAGGCCCAAAGCCGGTGATCTCGTCCAGCGTCAGCGATGGCGACTCTCCTGGCACGTGCTGGTGGGGCAGAATGGCCTAATGACTGCAGGGGGAGGTAGAGCCTGTGTTAGCCCACTCGTGGCCCTGCTCGATGATGCTCAACAGAACCAACAAAGCTGCGGATTACGCTCCCAGGTGGTTTTCTTATTTTTAGTTTGGTGTGAAATTTCTAGGATCTCTTTATTTTTTCATGATGATGGTCTGAGTGACTTTAATGAAAGGCAAACTCACACACCCCAGGAGAGATGTTACCTAGAAGGTAACATCTGACACCTTGAGGGAAATCACAGGAAAATCACATGCCTTTACAACATGTGTTGTTTTCCTTTGGCACAGTTATAGTTAAATTTCCGAAATCCAAAGAAACAATTACCCCATTCCAGGGGGGACATAATTAGGTTATTCATTAAAGTGGACCCTGGCCCTCTCCACCGCAGGTAGCTGTGGGTGTCTTCCATTGTGCTGCAGGTGAGGCCATGGACTTGCCTGGGACTCGCCGATTCACACTGCTCGATAAAGGATTCGTGCAGAAACCCTAATAAATACCCTCGCTGACAGAATTAACATCATCACACTCGTGCATTAAAGAGGAGGCTAAATCCATTTCTGCCAAGTCCCATGTTTTGTTGACTGCAAAAACTTAGAACCTACAGCCTTGGAAAGGTGGTGGCCCATTTTTCATGGTCGGATAACCAGAGATGCCAGAAAGTGAGCTGGCTCCATCCGTAGAGACGGGGTTCACGGGCGGCCCCCTTTTCACAGCTGCACGAGAACCAGGCAGCTCGCGCGGTCAGCGGTGCTCCCTTTGACCGTGTTTTCTTTCTCAGGCTCCATCATTAATGCAGTGCCTGTCATTCATCTCCCAGGGCTTGATAAGTGCTATCTTACTTCTTGATGGGTACCTTCTGTCATATTTTCCACTTTGTACTTTTGCTGTTTATAGTGGTTCCTTTGAGCCGAATAAAAGCAAGATTAAAAAAAAAAACAGCAAGTGAGCACAGGGCAGGAGAAGTCAGTGCTGTAATTTAGTCTTGTACGGTTCAGTTGGATGTGTTGTTTCCTTTACCCTCCTGCCTTCGCCGCATTGTGAAGCCAGCTCTGCTCCACGTAGCCAGTGACAGTAAGGAGGCGCCACACTTTCCCATCCTCTCTGGGGTCATCGGTATCCCCCAAGGTACATGATGGAAAGGGGCTGATTTTCATTTTCATCAGATGTTCAGGAGCTTTTTAGGAAATTGAAGAAATACTAAACTTAAAGCAATTTATTGTCATTATTTTGTTGAGGGATGGTGTAGTTTAGTGGCTGTAGAATGA
>JAQZBX010047479.1:0-20472 GCA_029593785.1 Cabassous unicinctus
CTGAGCCACACCCGCTTCCCAAGCACCATCTTTTAATAGAGTTCCTTGGAGCAAGGATTCTGGATAAGAAGTAAATTCTCTCACTTAGATGCAAGATATTCAGATCTGGAAGTGCATGTGAGATGAAGGCCATCTTTTGATTCCTTTCAGCTATATCTACTGGCTCACAAGGCAATGGTGATACAAAGTTTTTCTTTTGTAGCACTCCAATTGTAAGAAAAATAGTGACATATTTATATCAGATGGGATGGCAGCTCCAAAAGAGTGTTCTTGTATTCAACAGGTACAGTGGCAGTTCAGAGGAGAAAGCAATGAAGGAAATCATTTTATGTTGAGTAGAAGAAAGAATGACTCAAAATTTTTTCATCAGTTCCTACAGTTTCTATCAAACTAGATTGTCACTATCATAGCAATCCCTTTAGCAAATACCATAGAGACTGTCATGTTACAAAATCAAGGGTAAAATGTAGAAGATACAGTAATGAAGTATAAATTGCTCTAAGGTTAAAATATTACCCCAGGATCATCTTTGTCACTTGCATCTCTAGGCAAACTTTGTGTACTAGGGTCTGACACTTCTGTTCAGGTTTGACATTTGTCTCTATAATTCTATTTCATATGTTATTTCTCAGATTCTCAACCATATTAGGAGAAACAGCAGATAAATTTAGTTTTTATTTCCATTTGTGTGAAAGAAGAGAAGGAAAATCATTTATATCACTAAGACAATTTTATAATAATCTTCAATCACCTCGAGTAGCAGCCAGCCTCGTAAATATCCTAAATTTTTCCACATTTCCTGAAACTGAGGTATATGACAAATTTAACAATGAGCTATATAGTTAACACTAACCAGAAATGTTTTATAAGAGATTTATTTCCTAGGAAATATGCAGATTTTAGGAACACAGAAAGCTCGTAATCTCAATGTTACCAAATAATGTTATTTTATTTATATTTTAATTTTCACATAAAATACCATTTGATCACAATTAGGCCTCACCTCTATTTCCCTTCTGTGCACTGAATAAAATTTTATATATGTATTTTGCTTTTACCAGACTGGAAGAAATAAACATATTCATATTCGAACTATATTTAATAAAGAACAATTATTTAGTGTTGACTCAAATTAAAAGAGGGTATCTAGGAAGTGGCAGGAGATGTTAGGAATGTACCACCACAAAAGGTAGAGGCCAAGCAAAAGAAAATCTACTGAATAAGAGGGTGGAAACTGGTAGCAGGACAAGCCATTGGGCAACCGACAGCGGCACAATGATGGGAGTGTGCAAATGGTCTAACTCTTGTGCTCATAAGTTGGCAGCATCAAAGGGCTATTTGAATGGGATATTGATATTATATATTTGAAAACAGTCACATGATTTATTCAGTTAATGTTAAAGGTCTGTCATTCCACTGAGACCTTAAATGACTCTAATCACTATCATGTAGCGCTGTCTTACATTGAAGGGTTAATTTCTTCACGATTATTTAGGTTCCAATTAAAGTCCTGCTTTGCAAAGTTTCTCTCAAATCCATCTAGGTCAAAGCATCCTATCATTTCTCTCCTTCGGTGTGCTGTCTCACACTTGTTTTGAAGGAGTCAACATTAGTCTATTTTGCTTTATATTGTCACTTAACTATGGCATCTGAAGAGCTAGGACTAAGCCTCATAATTTGTCTGTGGTCACCCACCCCAGTGCTGATTATAGAATTATATACTTAGCTCATTCACAGTGAACCTTTATTGAATGATGAAATGACCTGGTACAGTTTACTAGAGCAGAGGTAACGAGGCATGGACTAGAAAACAAAAGCCTATACTGGAAGTGTGGAAACAGTGACCCAGCTCCATCAGCACCTGGCTTCGTAACAAGACCAGTCACTCAGGCCTCAGGGAACTTGATGTCCTCATCAGCAAAGGGATCTCTCTTCCAACTCAAGTGCTTTTGAAACATCTGGGATGTTACCAATACATTGGAATAATATCTTCTTGAGATAGCACATTACCAGGACAAGAAAATATAAGAAATGAACAAGAATATGATAACTAAGAAACTTACTTCTTTAATCTATAGTGTATATATATATATGTATATATATATATATATATATATATACACATGTGATATTTATATAGTATCTTTTATACTTTACAATGGTTAGACAATAATGGAATACTATAATTACAAATTACATTGAGATTTAATATTTGTACGTACCTGCTTATTCATGCATAGATGCAATACTTTTTGAGTTTTCAACTTCCCTGACCTGCAAAAATCATCTGTAAGATCTTATAATTATTGACATAGATCAGGAAGTTTCCCCAATTTTCCTGAGTATTTGAAATATATAGTCTTAATATGACTTTTATCATCATAACTAGGGCAACTATAGCCTTTAAGGAACTTTCCAAATTTTGAGGCTATTTTTAAGTGTTGTCACCTTATCAATGTCATAAAATATATTTTTGACCAGTAACTGGGATCTGTATCTAGAATACAGAAATAAAAGACTTATTGTCCTGAGAAGATCAAGGTATAGACAAAGACGGTTAATCTGTAGATATAGAAGGTTCGAGTTTAAGAACAAAATTAAATAAGTGTAATTCATGATTTTCTTCTGAAATGACTAGGTTTGAATTCTCTACTATGAGCAGCCTGATGTATGAGAGACTAAAGTATTTCACCAACATCACAGTCTGAAAAACTGAAGCCTTTCTAAAATCCAAAACAGTATATAATAAAAAGAATGTGGGCATTGAAGGCAGCTGTATTAGTCAGCCAAAGGGGTGCTAATGTGAAATACTAAAAATGGGTTGGTCTTTATAAAGGGTATTTATCTGGTGTAGAAGTTCAGTTACCAGGCCAGAAAGCGTAAGTTTCTTCTCTTACCAAAGTCCATTGCCACGTGTTGGAGCAAGACAGCTGCTGTTTGCCAGGGTTCAGGCTTCTTGGGTTCCTCTCTTCCTGGGGCTGCGTTTCTCTCCAGGCTTAGCTCCTGTTTCCTCCACAAGGTCAGCTGTAGACGATCAGGTGAACAGCTTGCTTCTCTTCTCCTGGGGCCTTCTCTCCAACATCAAAACTGCTTCTCAAAAACTGCTGCAACTCTGTTCTTTGTGATGCCTTTTAAATTTTCTTCCCCCACCCACTAAAGGGTGGGGCTCAATGCCCTACTGATGTGGCCCAGTCAATGCCCTAATCATAACTTAATCATGCCCAGATTAACAGATCAGTTTACAAGCATGATCCAATTATATTTTTGGAATTCATAATCACATCAAATTGCCCAACAGCTACAGCAGCCTAATCACATTTTGTACTTACTCATCAAAAAAATGGAAATGGCTATAGCACGTGTGTGTGTGTGTGGTAGCAGAAGAAAACCGAGACAGACTATAACTCAGATTATTTTGTTACATGATTGCTTTTACTTTTTCAAGTATAAATTATTCTGTTAACAAAAAATTGTGAAGTGGCTTTGAACCATTGTAAGGTCTTTGCAGGTAAAGATGGCATTATATTCTTCTTTCAACCTCTGGTACCTAGCCTAGTTCCTGGGATATACTAGATATTTAATATATGTTTATTGAATTGGGATTTCCATTTGTGGAGCTCATTAATCATGGGTACATTACCTTTAGGGCAATAATCGGGTGAGCAACCCAAAGACAATTGAATTGACATGCAGATTGTTTATTGGAAATTTTAATAATCTCAAGCTTGAGAAAAAGAAAGGGCATCCATTTCTAAAAGTGAAATCATCTCAGAGACCCATATCCATGTTCTGGTACTTTCCTTGTAATTCTGCAGAGGGGAATACTACCATTCTACCAAGTAGAACATGGCTTTCATTCCAAAACAGGCAAAATGTGGAGGTGAGTAGTAGTTTTCCCACCTCTTTTGTCTTCCTTGCAATAAGGTACTATCTACTTGAACTGGGGGAAATGAGTGGAGGAGAAAAATACATCATGCAAGATATGGCAAGAGCAACTACAACAGGAAAAGTAGAATGTATGCTTCTTTCAGAATCTCTTCAAAATTGTGAACTCAAGTCACTAAGTTCAAATAGTTAGACATAAGGGTAAGAGATATTGAAAAGTGGTGGTTATTTAACAATATTGTTGTCATTTTTGTGTGATTGCCACACTAAACAATATATGCTTAAAATACTATCCATACTGCTTTGTTCAAAATGCCAGAGTAAGATATTTCAGGGCTTTATCCTCTTACAGAAGCTTTGAACAACCAGAAAGAATGACAGAAGCATCTTTCTCAAAGCTCCAGAAAACTGTCAAAGCTCTGGAGTAATGGTGAGCACTGAATCAATAAAAAGGCTATTTAAAAGCTACAGGATCTCTTGGTGCCCTGGCTGGTGACTCCCTACCTCTCACCAGCTGGCTAAGCATGTCACTGGCCCATGCTCCCACTGTAGATTCCTGGTCCCAGTTAGGGAGCAGGGTAACCCTCCTGCACATACTGGAAGCATGCACACCTGGCCCAATCTGTCGGTGGTAGCCTGAGGGACTTGCCTTGCCAGAACTTGCCCTGTGTATAGAAGGCAGCTCACAGAACTCTCCTACAAAATGCAGGAGAGTGGGAGTGCAGTTAAGTGGCTGCCAGTGGCAAGGGATTACTGGTTGTAGGACATACAGTGCATTGCCTGGTACCATGAAGAAACTTTCCTCAGGAAGAGGGTTCATTCAGAATCATGTAAATGGGAAAATTAATAGGACCACATGAGCAAGCCTGAGATACGAAGAATCTCAGAAAGGATCAAAGAGACCAGCAGTTTGTTCTGGAGCTATTCTATAAACTCATTCTGTGGATAAATCCTGTAGGAGAGCGCTTGCACAGGTCAGTCTGCAAAGACTAGGAAAGGTGTTTTATTTATTTTCTCCTTCTTCTTCTCCTCCTTTTTCTTTTCCTTCTCCTTTTCCTCCTCCTCCTTTTCCTCCTTCTTTTTGTGTGTTAGCTCCTGGGCATCAAGGAAACACTAGCTGGATACAAGCTTAAGGAACAGATGCCTCAGAGTCTAAGTTCCAGAAACAACATATTAAAATACTAAAATGCCCAGTTTCAACAAAAGGTTATAAAACAAGCAAATAAAAAGGAAGTGATGACCCAGGCAAAAGAGAAGATTGAAGCATTAGAACACCACCAAGCATACCAACATGCATATTGTGGGATCCCAGAAGGAGAAGAGAGAAAAGGGCAAAGAGATATTTAAAGAAATAATGACTGAAAACGTCTCAAATTTAATGAAAGGCATGAATATACAAATCCAAAACACTCAATGATCTCCAAACAGGATAAATCCAAAAAGACCCACACTGCTGTATATTATCATCAAACTGCCCAATGTTAAAGAGAGAATTCTAAAAGCTGCAAGAGAGACACAATGTTTCACATACAAGGGCTCTTCAATAAGATTAAGTGGCAATATTTCTTCAGAAACCATGGACACAAGAAGGCAGCAGTGGGAAGACATACTTAATGTGCTTAAAGCAAAAAAAAAAAAAAAAAAAATTCCAATCAAGAATTTTATATCTGCCAAAACTGTCCTTCAAAAATGAGGGGGAGATTAAGACATTCCCAGAAAAACAGAAACTGAGGGAGTTCGTTACCACTAGACCTGCCCTACAAAGAATGCTAAAAAGATTATGCAGGTTGAATGAAAGGACAATAGACAGTAGATCGAGCCTGCATGAAGAAATAAAGACCTCTAGCTAGGATAACAACTTAGATAAATACAAATGCCAGTACTATTGTACTTTTATTTGTAACCTCACTTTTTACTTCCTATAGGATCTAAAAGGCAAATGCATAAAATGTAATGATAAGTTAGTGGTTTTGGAATCATAATGTTTAAACACATAATTTGTGACCAGAACTACATAAAAATGGGGAATGGAGTAAACAGCAACATAATTTGTGTATACTATTGAAGTTAAGTGGTATTAAAGCAAATGAGATTGTTATGGATTTAGAGTGTAAGGTTTAAGCCCCACTGGAAGTACAAAGGAAATATTGGAGAATATGCAAGCTCATAAAGACAGAAATTAGAGTACAGGTTGCCAGGGGTAGGATGTAAGGGGACCATGGAATTAATCCATAATGGGTATAGGATTTCTGTTTGGGGAAATGAGAAAGTTTTAGTAATGGAAGGTAGTGAGGATACTGCAATATTGTGAATGTGAATAATCCCATTTAATGGTATGCTTGGGTGTGGTTAAGACGGGAAAATTTGTGGTATATATGTTCCCACTATTGAAAAAGAAAAAGAAAAATGAAAGAGTAAGCTAAAGAGACAGTGATAATTGAATGCAATACATGATCCTGTATGGGATCTAGCAAGGAAGGAGAAAAGGCTCAAATGGAAGTTATTGGGACATATGAAAAAACTGGAATATGGACTATATGCTTTACATTAATATTAAATTTCTTGAAATTGATAATAGTACTTAAGATGGTTACATAAGTGAATATCCTTGTTCTTAGGAAATGTACATGGCAATATAAGTGTTCACGAAGTATGATGTATTCAGCCTACATTCAAGGGTTTAGAAAATGGATTGAAAAATAAAGAGAGAACCAGAGAGAAGTATAGAGACAGAGAGATGGATATTTAGAATGATATTACAAAAATGGCAAAATGCTAAAATTGGTGGATCTGGGTATCTTCTTTTTTTCCTTTTATCTTTACTACTACTTTTAAAATTTTGCAAAAGTATCAGTCTGCAACAGTTTGAAAAAAAATGCTGGTCCTTTACCGCAGATAGTAAAGAAGAATCTATACAACAATAAAAAACATTTTGTATCATTAAAAACATTTGTTTAACCATATTACTGAATTTTTGGATGCTTGGGTGATTTCCGCACACTGGATATTTTATGTTTTGTCTTCATTCTTGGGGGAGAAAACGCTTTTGATAAGACGAAGTCACAAACAACTTCGGAGAAGCTAATGAGCAGCAGAAAAAAAGCTTAATTTGCTGTTAGGCAAACAGTCTCAATTAAAGATAGCTGTGCAACCCTGGTTTCATTTCATTTGTCTGGACTTGGAGGTCATCATATGGAAAAGAGAGTGCTTGAACAGCATGATATGAAGGCCTTTGATCAGCTTATATTTTCTGATTCTCTTATGCATGTTCACCTTGTGTTGTTTTTCTTCTATCAAATCTCCTCTTTTTTCTGGATTTTAGGAAATTTTCCATTTCTGAGTCACCAGAATTTGCTTCCTTTGCCTGTAGAAAACAGATAAAAGCTTTATTTTTCCTAACATGTTTAGGGACTTGAGAAAGAAGGAACAGAAATAAATTAATGCTCATTCTATGATTCTAACACTGAATTTCTTGTGACTCAGGACAATCAATGTCCAACACAAGGTAGATGGCAGAAATAATGAGATCACAGTTCTTTGACCTGAGATTTCCTAGGGACAGCAATTGCAAGAAAACTTCTGCATAGAGACTAGAGATTGTCCCTTGAATCAAGAGGGTATGATGTCTTGGGGAGGGGCCGACACTAAGCCAGACCAGCATTAAGGCCTCTCAAACCCTCAGGCAGCTGTTAAAATGAGCACCTAGTGGGTGGTCTCTCCAGAAGGCTCTGCTTCATAGGCATTCTACCCGTAAGTCAGGCAGTGTACATCCAATTTGCCTGGGCATGGCCCAGCTTATGCATGTTGCCTCAGCATGATTACTAATAGAATTTGCTCTCACTCTGAAAGATCCCCACTTTTGAACTTAAATGTTATGTTCACCTTCTTATAAACATCTAGACTCCAGACTGATACACCTAGGAAATTCTTTTTTCCCCTCTCCAGGTCATAGGATTCACCAGCATCAAACTGATTGCTATCCATACTGTTCCTTAAGCAGAATGCTTAGTCCTTTGTGACACACACAGGTGACCCTAACACTGGCACAATGTCCCAATCAGGGGCTTATTCCCGCATCCAATGCAAATTAACTTGTGAATGTGGAAAAGTAAACCAGTTATCTTTCCATTTCATTTAGACTTCAGTTTTTATTAATTCCCTGAATTACCATATCTGTTCTTCTATTTTCCCCCGACAGAATCTTCTCAGACATTTACGAGCTACATGCAGCAGCTAACATACTACTTCCTCCATCATCACCCCATTCTCAAACATCATGATCTTGAACTTTTAAGTCTATTATAACAGCAAAGATCCTCCATTTCTTTGATCACCTTTTAGTGGTATCTGCCCCAGATTTAGAAATAAGCTATGAATAAGTCTCCCAGAATATAATTTGGATTTTGATATAATGTTTGGATTTTGTTTAAAAATAAGAAAGAGCAGGGTTTGAGGAAGAGAGAGAGAGAGAAAGATGAGGGGTGAGATGAGAGAACGCTTCTATCTATTACTGAAGAATCTGGTCAAACCATGATTTTAGCAGCAGTACAACCTGACAGACTTTTCATGGAAAGTTACCAGACACTCCTCTGTTTAACAGCAGCACATACCAAGTGTTTAAGAACACAGATGTGCCATTCAATCAGGAAGAGGAAAAGCGGCTTTGCTGTTTTTTGTACATATTGTGGGGAGGAAATAAAAACATTCTTTATCCTCTTTTCTTCTTTGATTTTCTACTATTTAATCTGAATAATGATGGTGATGATGATGACCATGCAACAATAAGAAAATTGCAAACACTTTCTGCCAATAGAAAATGGGCAAGGTTAAAAAGGCCGCAAAACCTCCTACCCGAACTCAAAAGTGAAGCAACAGTAGAGGCAGAGACAGGTTCTGGCATTTATACGTAGATATTCAAAAACATTTAATTGGGGCCTATGATGAATTGCGTGTGGTTTTTAACACTGTGGAAGGCTTCTGGTAAGCCTAGACAGTGAATCAGAGCCAAGGGTACAACAACCAGCTGACTTAATAAATTTATTCCAACAGCTGATGGAGTCCAATAAAATCAAAACAAACAAAATTCGTCAGCTGAGCTACTTAGCTGAAGTGGTTGATGGAGCATAATAATACACTCAGTAGTATCAGGCAGACTAAGAACTCATCCCCTCTTGGGCAAGTTAAAAGAAAGGTAGCCTCTTGTGACTACGTAAGTAAAAGACTTTTTTTTTTTTTTCTCAGTCTATCTTGGGGTGGACCCAAAACAACTCCTGAGTTGGGAAGCTACAATTTTTAAAAAAAAACCTGGAATAAAATAGTATTCACCTAGATTTTGCCCAGTGCCAAATCTCAGCACTCTTCCCTCCAGTGGCTGTCTCTTACTCTCAAGCTTTTTCTGAAAGTTAACTGCTGTCAACAGTTCACATTTTCAGTTGAGTTCACTGAAGGCAAAAGCATTATGATATTAAAGCATCCAAGACATAGATCAAATTGCAAAACAGTAGCTATCTGTCTTCTTTTACAGTATGGAGGCATGCATTTGCAAAGCTTTAGCCATTGCCTTTTTTTGGTATATGAATAAGAAATACTGGTAGAATTTGTACTGTGAATGACAAGTGTAAGAATGAAAAAGTATCACTAAATGGTTTTCTACACTGATGGCAAATTAAACTTTTTTTCACTTTCAGCTTTGCTCTTACATCTGTTTCCTGGAAAGAACGAATTCAGTGCCAGTAACAAGTATGCTAATTACAATTTGGGCCATAGCTTCAAAATCTTTAAGTAAATGCCGAATACTTTAGTTCAGTCAGGAAATTTGCTAAGACACATTTCTTCTGACAGCTGCCAAAGAGAATGTCTGTTTTTAATACTTGAAAGACATACCAGATTTACACTTTTAAATAACCACAGTTTTACAGCTCCTATTGGAGTGAGCTCCCGATTACACTTTCAGCATTGAATGAAGGTAGACTATGTCAAGTGTTTTTGTGTGTGTGTGTGTGTGTGTATGTGTGTGTGCATACCACCCAACTGCTCTGGATAGCATTTGGTTCAGAGTCAGAGGATCTAACTGCTTTGACGTTTAGCCATGTAACCTGAAGGCACTGAGCAATGACAGAGATAAATGTCCAACGTGCTGGTACCCAGAGTGCCCAATGGAAGTACAGCCAAGCCAGCCATCTTCACTGGCACTGATGGTCTTTATACTCAGATCCATTGTGTGACGATCCTCATTCTTTTTAGACAGTAGAAAAATCAGCATTGCTATATAACAAGCTCTTCGTTTCATTCACTTAAAACTGGCAGTGTATTCCATTGAGGCAGTATTCCAAATGAAGCAATCAAACCACTGACAAACGCTAAAATTGATATCCAAGTCTACTTTTCCTGTTTAATACCTTTAGAATGAAAGCAGGAAAGGAAACAGTAGGCTTCATTTCAAAGGATGCAATGCATTAATGTAGCAAAGGAGGCTGTGTAAATATTTTAGGTCAACTTCTTTTATGGCCTCGACCCCTTCTTCCCAGTAATGATAAATAAACCTCATTCCTGTCTATAAAGGAAAGCTCAAATTTATTTACAACTGGGTGGACTTTGACTAGACTATGTTTTCCTTAGCATGGCTTTAAGTTGTCGTTTTACTATGGACTTCCTCAGTGTAAGTTTTCAAAATGGTTGAAAGGAATGCTGCCCTCCCTGTACAGGTAATAAATAGTCTGAATGTCTTGAAAGCTTATAGGTAAATGACCTGTTTTTCTGCTTGTTTAAACTACTCAATAAAACCTTGTGAAAATTAGTAAAAATAGTCAATACTTTGGGATTGTTCTTTTCACATTTATAATAACACTTGGAGTTTGATATTCTTCTGAGGAAGAAAAGAAACAGATACTTAATCATCTTTAGCAGCAGCATCAGTTTTGCTTCCACTATTTCTAGAGCCAACTATATGTCAAAAATTGTATTGCGCACTAAAAATCATATATGGTAAATACAACTCTCCCATTTTATAGATGAGGAAACTACGTTTCAGAAAAGTCTTTTGACTATAGTCAGGTAGCGAATAAGTAGTAGAGTTGACATTCATATCTAGATCTGTGGGACTGAAAAAATGTTTGCTCTTTACGTTAGGTTTTCTTCTTAAAAGAAAGCTAGTAGTAGAGAGCAGGGCAATTTTCGTACAGGGAGAGTAGGGTAGCAAAATATGTGCCCTGATATTTGTTCTCTCTAGTTACCTGATGGCATCTTAGCTTACAATATTGGTGAAATAAATCATGAACTGTCTTAGTCAGACTTCTTGACTTCTGTGTCTTATACCTATGTGGACACAAAACACAGATGGGTATTCTCAGTTACGTTCTGTGACTATGTACATTGGCTACAGAACATATCCCAGTGAAGGTTTGGGGTGAGAGCAAGAAAAGGTAGAGATGTGTTACTGGTAGAAGAAAGGACAGTTACTTGGTGAAGAAAATCACAGATTTCCAGATTGAGAGGGATTTTTTTTAGTGTAGTTTGGGCTACACTACCACATCTGACCATTTATTTTAATACTGTTTACACAAACAAACCATTTCCTCTTCTGAGCCATTCATTTATTTATTCATTAAACAAATCAATAAATATTTCTAGAAACTCATTATGTGCCACATACTGCACCAGGAACTGAAAGCATATAATGAACCAATGGTTCTTTTCCTCGAGTTCTTTCTTACATTGAGCCAAAGTCCCTCTCACTACTACTTCCAGTCTTTGGTACAAGTTTTACCTTCAGAACTATTCAGAATAAATTTTCCAAAAGATATAATTTCAAATATCTCAAGTTGCCTAACATGCCATTTTTGGTGGAAGTAGTGAAAACATAAAGGCCCTTGCTGCATGCATTGTTGCTCTATTTTCTTTCCTTTCCCTTTTAAGAAAGTAAAAGTGGGAAACCTTTCTCCTCTGGAGGTATCTTTGACTTTGGAGAATGGGAAGGGCCATAAAAAGAAGGAGAGACATAACTGGTTGTTTAGGGATGGCTATAGTTTAACTTTGAGTGATTATGGTGAAGAGAATCCTGGATGTATTTTAACATTGTCCAGACTATGTTTCTGGGGTTTGAAAGCAAAAGAGTTTTGAAGGAAAATAATGAAAGCATATTTGACTGGAATATTTTCTGTATATATTTTATTTCTTGAGGATCTAATTACAGACATGGCTGGATATATGTGGTATAGATGCAACAGAGGAAATGATACAGAAAGCACATTTCCTCATAGGACATGGCTTCCAATTCTATATTTTTCCTTAGGACTATCCTCTGTGCACTTTCCAGTTTGTCTAGATCCATCATGAAACGTGGCTTCCAAAACTAAATTCCATATTATATTTCTAATCTGAATAGTGGAAGTAAAGCAGAGCAAATGACTTTCTACTTCAACATAATGTATTTTTAACTAATATAACCAAGTCTTACATTGACCTTGTTTTGTCCTACCCCTGACTCATATTGAGCTCACTTTTTTTCTGAAGCTCCACATTCTTTATAACATATACTTCTCTACCAAATTCCTGTCATCTTCCATGTGTGCAATTACTGTTCAAACTCATTCTATTAGAATCCATCCTTAACTCCAAATTTTTAGCCCTAATTTTACTAACCTTAATAGTCACATTTTCTTATCCATAAAATTTGATGAGTATGCCATACATATTTTTATCCATGTCTTGGTTAAGAATGGAGAACAAAGCCAAGGACAAAGCTACAGCATTCTAATAATCATCTACCTCCATGGAGACAGGAATCTTAAAAACAACCAAATTGGCTTTTCAATTCTTATTGCATTGCATCTGGTTAGCTTCTCCATCTTGTCCACAAGGAGAGATAAAAATACATGTCAACTCTGCTTAATTTTACATTTGCTATTTTACCACACTTCCTTATCTTATGGTCTAGAAACCCACTCAAAGAACGAAACAAGAACACACATCTTTTTTTAGGGAGCACATGATGGGTTCAAAGGATCTCAATTGCTTTCTTATAGGACTCATAAACTGTACCTCATAAATAATCACAGACCATTACTTATGAATAACCCAAAAATTAGGTTATTACTGTCGTGCTACTGATGGTGGAAACAGCTTTCTTCCTTTCATGTCTTTGGGAAACAGATCATATGCCAATTTCCAATTTCTCACTCATCTCATTCACTGTATTCATTCAGAGACCGTAATATTTACCAATTTAATATTTTATCTTATCAATGTTTTAGAAGATAACTATTACACACTAGAAGACTTGCACAAAGGTAGAGATTCTAGAACTCTTTGAGAATCTTTTTGCAATTTCTCCTACTTTTACTGACCAACACTGAATATAGCTTTGCCACAGTGGTGGTCTATGGCCTTGAAGTCAGTATCCAAATAGGAGAAGCAGTTTGAAATCTTTCTTCCTGGAGTCTACAGAGTTCTAAAAATGGAGAAAATGCCAGAAAATCAAGAAACAACTGATCAGGCAACAAAAGACAAAGTGACTTTATAATTCCACCACCTCACCCAAGCCTCAAAATCTAAACAGTGCAACTTCAAGTGTGGTCTTGGGAGCTGCAGCAGCAGCATGTCCGAGCTTGTTGGACATACAGATTACCAGGTCCCTCCTAGACCTACTGCATCAGACTCTTCTGGAACCATGGGCCAGGAATTTGTGTTCTATAAACTTTGCAGGTGATTCTTATGCCAATGAAGTCTGAGAACCACTTTTCTAAGACAAATTCTGTGGGAAGATGTCCCTCCACTTGTAAATTCCCAGTGTGGTTGCAGGGTTGTATGGAAAGGGAAGAGAGTAAAGAAGGCAGTTTTTGAAAACCCAATTAAAAAACACTCAATCATGTTTACCTAATGTTCGGTGTTAATTCCCTCCTTTCACTGCTCAGATGTTTGGAATAGCAAACCTTCTAAATGAGTTTAAGGTGCATTCATGAATTAAATGCAAAACAAGGATTAAAGTTAAGATTTTCTTATTCCTTGTTCTGATCCAAACCATTCTTTTTTTCCACACAAAGTTCCATTTGCCTCTTCTGAGCAACTCAATGAAACTGTTTCTTATTGCTAAAAATTTCAATATATATGAGGGGCCAGATCCAGGAACATGCCTTTAAAACAATTCTCTCCCTGGTATCTTTTCGGTCCCAGGGTCTTGCCAAGAGCTTGTTCTTTACTGCAATCTTGCTCAGTGATACACTGCTTACTGAAAGTTTGAGTGAGCTAAGCCAGGGATGTGTTTTAGGAGACAGCAAAGTATAGTGGAAAGTGCATCAATTATTGAATAAGACAGAATTATGTGTGATTCATGGTTCTGCCACTTGCTAGCTGTATAATCTTAGGCCATTTATTTCATTTCTCTGAACTTTTATTTCCTTGTTCATTGTTTTGTTGCATGATAATTATATATTTACGTTTCACTTGTCTACTGAATTGTTTATCTATGCCCATCTCACTACAAACAGCTGATGAGGCAGCCAATGAGAGGGTGAGTATGAAGTGTCTAGCTCTTCACCAGGTCCCACTGTGCATAATAGAAGTTAATTCCCCTTTCTTATTTCTGCTGCTGCAAAGAATTCTTTTAACAAAGAAGTCAAAGCATTTATCTGCAGAGCTGATCAAAGTGTGTAGTAATAGACAATCTACATATTATAACACAAACATAAGAGGACAGAAATATGAGGCTTACCACTACCACCCTCAGACCTATGCTATCCAATATGGTAGCCTCCTGGGTTCTTGAAGACTTGAAATGTGACTTGTCTGAATCAAGACGTGCTGTATGTGTAAAATACATAATGGGTTTCAAAGAATAAGTAAGAAAATATTAAGAATGTGAAATATCTCACTAAAAGCTTTTTATGTTGATTATTTGTTGAAATAATAAATAATATACTTAAATAAATAAATATGAAATATGTTATTAACTTCACCTGCTTCCTTTTACTTTTTAAAATTTAGTTACTAGAAATTTTAAAATTATATATGTGTCTCATGTTCATGGCTCTTGTTATAATTCCATTGGACTTGGACAGCCCTAATCTAAATTATTCATTCTTAGATCACATTGTCCACCAAAATAAGTAGTTTGCACTATAACTCAATGGCCACGCTTCAATACGTTCTCATATCATTTTTAGTACCTACAGAGGAGACAACAAACCCTCAGTGAAGCTTGCTAGAATAAAACTGTTTAAGAAAACAGATCCCTAGGCTGGGCAAAGGCAATCAATGCACAGGAATCCTTTCCAGCTGGTTTTGCCTAAGAGAACCCAGACTTCATGACCAGCTCAGTAAACTTTTAGCATAGATGCAAAGTAAAAAGATAAAAGTAGAAATTGTTCTTTTGAGTGGGTATGTACTGGTGAGTTGTCATTCTTTCATTTTTTTAACAGTAAATATGACAGGTAGGATTTGCCTAAGTAATATCATTTTTAAAGCATACATTATATTAAAACTATGGATAAAATTGCTTATTTCCTAGATTTCCATGCCGCTTCACTTCTTCTCCAAAATTAAAAATGCTTTTCTTCATCATCTTCCCCCATCTGGGACTTAGCAAGACCAATACCAAGTCTCATCTTATGCATAAAGCCTTCCAAATCCAGTTCAGCCTCTCCATTAGTTGAGCCCAATAGCACTTGTTATTCTTAATACAAATATTAGCACTTCATTAAACATGGTTCTTTTTCTTTTTGTTATCTAATTGTTTTTTTAGAGTAGGTCATGTCTATCTATCCATGCTGTGATCTCCTCATGTAAAAGACATATCTTATATATGCCTTTGCACCCCCAGTCTTATAGAAGCAGAGTATGTAATTTTGACTATGATGATAATGATGAGGATAACAAGGATAAAAATGAACCCCGATGACAATATGCAACACAGTTCCAAACTCAATATGAACAAGAAATGTCTATCGAATATTTTGGCTTTGAATATTTATGCATCTCAGATTCATTAGTTCTAAAACTGAATTCATTAACTTCCCTTTCCAAACTTACTCCTGCTTTGATTCCTATTTCACCTACCCAAGTCAGAAATGTACACACCCTTGACTCACTCTCCCTCACCCCTGCATTTAACCAGACCCCAAGTCCTGTTGATATCCCTCAATCCATTCAGCTATTTTCCATCGTCATTATTAATCCCCTATCTCCATGCCTCCTGTCTTCCTCTAACACCCAACCAGTCAGGCTGAGCTGTTAAAAATAAAAATATAAGAATGCCACCCCTTTACTTAAAATCTCCATGCTTTCCCATTACTTTGGTGTAAAGTCTCAATTCCCTATAAGGATTTATGGAGTCTTTTGTAATAAAGTGGTCTATTTTTACTACAATGTCAACTCTTATCCCTCTTGCCCCTTACTCTAACTTCCATACTAACATTATCTCAATTCTTCTAATCACCCTTCCTTTCTTTTGCCTCTGGAATTTTTCATAGGACATTCTCCCCCTCAAAAGCACTAATTCCTTCCTCATTTGGTTAACTGTCTCCACTACCTTTAGTTAGTTAACCCTGAATTATATATTCCCATAGCATTGTGTATAGGTCCAATTATAACCCTGCTTCTCTATCTCCTCCACTTAATTAAGCAGAGTCAGGGTGCTTCTCTTTGCCATTAGATCTTGTTCTTCTAGCACTGTGCCTGGCTCAAGTAGGGACTCAATCAATGTTTTTTGAAGGCAGGTAAAAAAGAGGTAGAGGGGATGAAGGAAACAGGAAGATGGAGAAGGAGGAAAACAGAAAGATAATAATTTTATTATTCTACTATTCTCAAATATTTAATTGTGAGGGTCTTTACTGAATGACCATTTTGGAATATGCCCTTAGACTGCTGCTTTTTGCAAATCTTTCAATTACAACCCCTTTCTTATAATTAGGCTTACACATTTGTGAGGAGTTTGGTTAACACAGTGCCAATATTCATAAGTCTGTCTAGGGATCAAAACCAATACATCCCCAATGGGCAACAGCAGCATGATCTTACAAACTGAGTTAATCGGCCCCTGTCTAAAAGCCCATTCATTGCTTTTCATGGAGTCAGTCAATAGTCAGATGAACCCAAAAAATCAATTAGTCAATCAATCAATCAAGGAGTTAATGAATGTTTTTCCTACACTCAGCAGTGTGCTAAGCAATCAACAAAATACCAAATGAATATGAGTCTTAGAGAGCAGGAACATGCTTTTCAGCACACAAAGCTACATAATAGACAAGAAGGAATCAGACAGCAATACTGTGCTAGAAAGCTATTTCTGAATTCATGCATAAGAGAAATTCAGGAAGAAACATTAATTAGCACTGCAAAATGAGATTGAAGAGATTAACCTACCAAAAGCCCAAGGGAGTTTACTATGAAATGGGTGTTTGCTCACCAGAATCACTGAGTCAGTGCAGGTACAATCTTGAAAGCCACTTCTGTTCTCCCTACTATTTACATGAAAAGTAGAACACCAAACACAGGGCATTCAGCAGTCACTGACTCAAGTCATCGTCCTCATCCAAAAACATCTCTGTGTGTGGGAGGAGCAGCCACAGTGTTTGTCAAACCCTGGGACCCTGCCTTGGCTGACTAGTCTCTATGTGATTCCAGCTGGGAAATAATACCCTGTCTTGTTGCTTCTCACATACGCTCTAAGGGAAGAAATGATATCAAGGATTCCTAAGCATCCTATTGCATGTTGTGCTCAAACTTTGAAACAGTACAAGCTAAAGAAGCATAAGTGCTTTTGGCCACTTTCCTTTAACAGCCAATAAAAAGCAATATTTGTTAAACTGTTGAAAGAAAGCATGACAGCTTATATAATGGTTTTAGACAAGTAAAAATATCTCTTGGATGGGACCATTTCACTCCATAAACACATGAGTTTACTTAGAAACCACAACTAATCCTCCTACGGATATGGATTATTAATGGTGGGGGATGGGAGTACAGGGCAGTGATGCCACAGTGAACAAAAATAGAAAGAAAAAGGCAAAGCAGGGAATGTGTCTGGATTATGCAGGTTTAGCCATCAAGGCTCTTTCTTGAATGGAGTGAAACATTTCAAATACTTTATTTCCTTCTTTTAATAATGTAAGTAAAGTAATATTAGATAACAAGCATACTCCTTGGTCCCTCTTTGCGATTAAATTAAATACATGGGGCACTATTTTAAAGCAGTAAAGAGAGAAAAATCTCCATTTAAGTTTTGCATCTTGGCTCTGCTGCATGTAATCTCAAGCAATTTATTTAAACTCTCCAAGCCTCAGTTTCCACATTAGTAAAATGGGACTAATAATAACTACTTCATACGGTAATAAGGTATATCCATTTGGAACAATGCCTAGTACATGACAAGCTTTGCTACAAGTTTTATTTTCTTAGGCTGTATGAACAAATACCATGAAATAGTTTGGGATAGACAATGAGAATTTAATTGCTCACAGTTTGAGGTTGGGACAAAGTCCAATTCAAGGTGTCATCAATGTGATGCTTTCTTCTTGAAGACTATGGAGTTCTAGGGTTGGCTGCTGGCAGTTCTTGCTCTTTAGCTTATCACATGGCAAGGCACATGGTGGTATATATCCTGGGTTCTGTTGATGTTCAGCTCCTTGCTTCCTGTTGCTTTTTCTGCCTGAATTTCACTCCACTTATAAAGGACTCCAGTAATAAGATTAAGAGCCACCCTGATTGAGGTGGACCACAACTTAACTCAAGTATCCTCATCAAAAGGTCCTACTTACAATGGGCTCACACCCACAGGATTGGATTAGATTTAAGAACATGTTTTTCTGGGGTACATACAGTTTAAAACAACCAGACTCCCTCCTCTGGCCCCCCAAAAAACATGTTCTTTCCATATGCAAAATACATTCATTCCAGCAAAATACCTCAAAAGCCTTGTCATTTCAGAAACAATGCTTAGTATGAAGTCTCATAAAAATCAGTTATGTGTATAGTCTGTCCTAGAGCACAATTCCCCTCTGTCTGTGGACCTGTATGTATATCTGCTTCTAATGTATAATGAAGGGACAGGCATAGGATAAACTTCCCATTCTAGAAGGGAGAAATTGGAAGGAAAACAGGCACCACGGGTCCCAAACATTTCTAAAACCCAGCACGGAAGCCTCCATTAGATTTCAAGTTCGGAGGGTCATCTACAGAGCAATGTTTCATCCTCTGGGCCTGATGGAGCAGCAACCCCAACCCCTACAATCATTTGTGCAATGACTGTGCTCTCCCCAAACACAGGGGAGGCCTGGGGTGGCAGCACTCTTCCTGAACAATGGGGTAGAAGACATGCCTCTTCCAAGTGCAGGGCTGGACCTCCCCTTTCCACACACATTGGCGGATCTGCTCTCTTGGCCTGAAGAGATCTATTCAGTCCAGATCTTAGCTTCCGTGGTTCTGCCCTTGAAATCATTCTTCCTTCACTTTTTCCTTTCTCTGTCCCTTTCAATTCCAGCTGGCAGTGGTTCCATTCATACAATTTTTACAAAAACCTTGTCAACCTTGCATGTAGTTCACAGGAGTCCAAAGCATCAGACAATAGAGACTTCCATAGAGCTTTCCTGCATAATTGCATTTCCAATCTTGACTTCCCCTGAAAAGGTTCACTGGTTCCATGTTCCGTTAAACCCTCACATGTAGCACTATTCTCTGAGTACTCATTTTCTGGAAGCTCAGAATTTTCCAAACCATCAATTGCTGGTTTCCTTGTGCCCAGGAGTTCAGTTCTCAGACTAACTCTTTCTTTTCTTATTTCACTATAAGTTGCAAGGAGGAAACAGGCTGCACCTTCCACACTTAGTTTAGGTATCTCAGCTAAATATCCAAGCTCATCATTCTCAAGTTCCACCTTCCATCCAACATCAGAACACTGTATGAATTTCATTCTGCTTATAAAGGGCTCCAAAAATAGGATTAAGACCCATCCTGTTTGGGCTCGGCCACCCCTTAACTGAAGTATCCTCATCAAATGTCCTACTTACAATGGGTTCACACCCACAGGAATGGATTAGATGTAAGAACATGTTTTTCTGGGGTACATACAGCTTCAAGCAACCACACTATATATTGGCTATTTCTAAAGATATTTATACCCTTTCTTATTCTTAGTTCTTTGGCATTGTCTGTTGTCTGAAGTATAAATTGACTTGGAGGCTCTGGGGCCTTGGTGCTTTGGAGAACAAGAGGATGCTCATAGCATCTGTTCCTGAGCACAGAGGACTCTCCTCCAAATGAAGCCACCTCTGGACCACCTAAGATCTCTTGCCACATGAATCACATACCTGTGCAAATACACATAAATGAGAGAATCATTATATTTTAATCTTGCTTTGATAAATCTAGGATTTCTTGCATATGATATCCATCCCACCTGTATTAGTCAGCCAAAGGGGTGCTAATGTGAAATACCAAAAATGGGTTGGTCTTTACAAAGGGTATTTATTTGGGGTAGAAGTCCACAGATACCAGGCCATAAAGCGTTATGTTTCTTCTCTCACCACAGTCCATTGCCACGTGTTAGAGCAAGACAGCTGCCAGCGTTTGCCAGGGTTCAGGCTTCTGGGGTTCCTC